>SJYX01012333.1:192282-206715 GCA_006410675.1 Oreotragus oreotragus
GCAGTGCCCGAGCCTGCTGACCGGCGTCCACTGCATCACGCCCGCGAGCCGCTCCGGGCGCTGGTATGGTAACGTACATCGGCGCGCGCTTCGTGGAGCTTCTATATCAGCTCGCCACGCTTGGGTCACGGGCCCTCCTGAGGTAGATAATGGCGCCTGGGCTGCTGTGTCGTTGGCCTGGCCCCTCTGCAGATTTTCTGCAACTGTTTTTCCCCACTTTTAAGCCAGCTCTTTCGAAGCTCGGTATAGATGTGCACGCGCTCCCCTGGCCTTGAGCTTCTTTGTGCTTCTCCCCAGCCCAGGGAGGTAGCTTATATCATCTGTTCCCATTATAGACGGGGACGTTTTCATCCCAAACTCTGGATGAAATTCTGTGAAAACAGCCCAAAATTTTGGAGCTGGAAGGAACCTGGGTCCTCCATTCTGGGTACCTCTCTTTTTCCTGGTATTTTTCTATTATTTATTTATTTAGTTTTCAGCCAGGCCTGCGTGGCAGTGGGGTCTCACTTCCCCGACCAATGGCCCCTGTAGTGGAAGCTTAGAGTCTTAACCACTGGACTGCTGGGGAAGCCCCTTTCCTGACATTTGTCTACTGAGGCTCTCTCTGAACGTCACGGGGGGTAGCCTAGAAGAGTAAAAGGAAAAATAACAGTTAACAACATGGCAGGCAGTGGGTAGATATTGTCAGTCTTCCTTCATCTCCTAGATCAGGTAGGTCCTGTTAGCACCCTCATGTTACAGGTGAGGAAGCTGAGATGGTGCAGGCTAGGTTACTTGCTATTTTAGGTTCTGCCCCAGACTGACTGCTGTCTGGAAATGCATTTGACAAACACGTTATGAGTGTTAGGGAAGGAGAAGAAGTCAGGGCTGAACTTAGCTTTGAGACCTCAGCCACCATAGGGAATGGACCTGCATCTAGCCTAGTCTTTCCCATTTTAAAGGATAAAAAACTGGATTTCTCCCCTTGTGCTATTTTTTTAGTGTACATTTAAATGAGTCGTGTGTTTAAAGCGTGTAACGTGTAAGTTATAAGGGATAACAGAATGGAAACTTTTGAACTTCAGTATCTGCCTCAAGAAGTTGTAGTACACTTAAGATTTATGTAAAGTGGACTCCAAAATCATTGCAGATGGTGATTGCAGCCATGAAATTAAAAGACGCTTACTCCTTGGAAGAAAAGTTATGACCAGCCTAGATAGTATATTCAAAAGCAGCGACATAACTTTGCCGACTAAGGTCCGTCTAGTCAAGGTTATGGTTTTTCCTGTGGTCATGTATGGATGTGAGAGTTGGACTGTGACGAAGACTGAGCGCCGAAGAATTGATACTTTTGAACTGTGGTGTCGGAGAAGACTCTTGAGAGTCCCTTGGACTGCAAGGAGATCCAGCCAGTCCATTCTGAAGGAGATCAGCCCTGGGTGTTCTTTGGAAGGAATGATGCTAAAGCTGAAACTCTAGTACTTTGGCCACCTCATGTGAAGAGTTGACTCATTGGAAAAGACTGATGCTGGGAGGGATTGGGGGCAGGAGGAGAAGGGGACAACAGAGGATGAGATGGCTGGATGGCATCACTGACTCAATGGATGTGAGTCTGAGTGAACTCTGGGAGTTGGTGATGGACAGGGAGGCCTGGCGTGCTGGAATTCATGGGGTCGCGAAGAGTCGGACACGACTGAGTGACTGAACTGAACTGAACTGAAAGTGTTCAGTCGCTCAGTCATGCCGACTCTTTGTGACCCCAGGCCTCCCTGTCCATCACCAACTCCCAGAGCTTGCATTTAAAGTATATGGTGCTCCTGTTAACCACTGTTTTACATTCTTCAGGCACACCTGTGAGATAAATGCTGTTATACCATTTTACAGATTAGAAAATTGAAGCACAGTGGCCAAGTTACTTGACAATATTGGATTGAGACCCAGGTAGCTGACCTGGTTCATGCTCCTGCCTCCTCTAGGAGTAACCACTATCATGAATTTACTGTTTAATATTCTTATCCATTGAAAGAAAGTAAGGTCTGGACTTCCATGGTGGCCCAGTGCTTAAGAATCTGCTTGCAAAATGGATTTGATCCCTGGTCCAGGAAGATTCCACATGCCTCCAGGCATCTGGGGTGTCCCTTGTGGCTCAGCTGGTAAAGAATCCACCTGCAATGCAGGAGACCTGGGTTTGATCCCTGGGTTGGGAAGATGCCCTGGAGAAGGGAACTGCTGCTGCTGCTAAGTCACTTCAGTCATGTCCGACTCTGTGTGACCCCATAGACGGCAGCCCACCAGGCTCCCCCATCCCTGGGATTCTCCAGGCAAGAATACTGGAGTGGGTTGCCATTTCCTACTCCAATGCATGAAAGAGAAAAGTGAAAGTGAAGTCGCTCAGTCTGTCCGACTGTTAGCGACCCCATGGACTGCAGCCCACCAGGCTACTCCGTCCATTGGATTTTCCAGGCAAAAGTACTGGGGTGGGGTGCCATTGCCTTCCCCGAAGGGAACTGCTACCACTCCAATATTCTGGCCTGAAGAATTCCATGGACTGTATATGTATAGTCCATGAGGACGCAAAGAGTTGGACACGACTGAGCGACTTTCACTTTTCTTTCTAGGCATCTAAGCTGCCGTGCCCTAGCACCTGGGAGCCACAACTACTGAAGCCTGCACAGCTAGAGGCTATGCTCTGCTGCAAGAGAAGCCAGTGCTATGAGAAGCCTACGTACCACAACAGGAGGAAAGCTCACATGCAGCAATGAAGACCCAACATAGTCAGAAATAAAGTCTGTGGGGAAAAAAAAAAATCTCTAAAACAGCTCACAACTAGAGGGAGAATATGTGCAAATCATCTATTCCATAAGGGACTTCTATCTAAGATATATAAAAGACTTGCAACTCACATTTTTTAAAAAGCCCTATTTGAAAATAAGCAAAGGTGACACCACCAAATGCTAATGAGAATGCAGAGCTGCAGGAACTCGCATTGTTGGTGAGAATACACCCAGTGTAGAAAACAGCTTGGCAGTTTCTTACAAAACTAGCGTACTCTGGACTTGCCAGTGGTCAGGGGTTAAGACTTCAGTCTTTCACTTCACGGGGCTCAGATTTGATCTCTGGTTGGAAAACGTTAACATCCCACATGCCATGAGGCACAGCCAAAACACAAAAAACTAACATACTCTTACCATATAAGCCAGTAATCACACACCCTGGTATTTACCCAAATGAGTTGAAAAATTAGGTCCACACAAAAACCTGCACGTGGATATTTATAACAGCTTTATTTATAGTTTTCAAAACTTGGAAGCCACCAAGAAGTCCTCCAGGAGGTGAATGAATAAATAAGCTGTGATACATTCAGACAATGGAATATTCTGGAGCAGTAGAAAGAAATGAGCCATGAAAAGATGTAGAGGAAATGTTAATGGATATTACTAAGTGAAAGAAGTCAATCTGAAAAGGCTACCTTTATGATTCTAGCTACATGACCCACTAGAAAAAGGCAAAACTATGGCGGCAAAAAATCATTGTCAGGGACTAGCGTGGAGGGAGAGGAATAAGTGCAGTACAGAGATTTTAGGGCAGTGAACCCATTGTGAATGATACTGTAATGGTGAATACATGTCATTATATATTTGTCCAAATCCACTGATTGAACCCTAGTGTAAACTATGGACTTTGAATGGCAATGATGCATCAATATAGGTTCTTCCATTTTAATAAGTTGTACCACTCTGATGGGGGATGTTGATAGTGAGGGAAGCTAGAGGGCATGGCAAGGGGTATGTGGAAACTACTCAGTTTTTCTGTGAACCTAAAACTGCTCTTTTAAAAGTGTTTTTTTTTTTAATGGGCAAAGGCTTTGAGTAGCTGTTTCTTCCAAGAAGTTATACAAATGAGTGGTAACACATGAAAAGACACTCAACATTATTAGTCATACGTAAATGCATATTAAAAAAGCAGAGACATTACTTTGCCAACAAAGGTCCGTCTAGTCAAGGCTATACTTTTTCCAGTAGTCATGTATGAGTGTGAGAGTTGGACTGTGAAGAAAGCTGAGCGCCAAAGAATTGATGCTTTTGAACTGTGGTGTTGGAGAAGACTCTTGAGAGTCCCTTGGACTGCAAGATCTAACCAGTCCATCCTAAAGGAGATCAGTCCTGGATGTTCATTGGAAGGACTGATGCTGAAGCTGAAACTCCAGTACTTTGGCCACCTGACAAAGAGCTGGCTCATTTGAAAAGACCATGATGCTGAGAAAGATTGATGGCGGGAGGAGAAAGAGACAACAGAGGATGAAATGGTTGGATGGCATCACCAACTCAATAGACATGAGTTTGAGTAGACTCCGGGAGTTGGTGATGACAGGGAGGCCTGGTGTGCTGCAGTCCATGAGATCACAGAGTTGGACATGACTAAGTGACTGAACTGAACTGACTGAAATGCAAATCAAAACTATAAGAAGATATCATTTCTCACTGACTAGAATACATGTTTTTGGTGGGGGATATTGATATAGGTTAAGGAATAACTGCTTTTCTGTGCCCCCTCTTGCCGCTGTCGTTGGTGCCCAGTGAATGTTAAATTGGGTTGAATTGAAGACTTCAGCATGTAAGAGACTTGTGCTGTTGGTAGTGGAGTGAGAACTAGATCCCAGAACTTTTTACCTGGGCCTGATGTTTTTCTTCTACTCCATCCCTCCTCTCACCTTTTGACCTTGATTTGAAGCTCGTCTAAGATGGTTGCGTCCTTCTTCCTGAGACCACCTTACAATCAGAGATTCAAGCAGAGAGTCTTTTGGTTTCCAGTGGTATATGAGGTCATGGGGTCCCAAGATGGAAGCAAAAACAAGGGGGAGGTATCAGGAACTGATTCATGAGGGCTGAGATACACAGCCACACGTTGCCTTATACGCTTTTCTTTCTGGTCCTATTATTTTTCTGGCCTCTATAGGGACGCTAAAGCAGCTTTTATAATTTTCCCTGTGTTATATTTAGGGACTTCCCAGGTGGAGCTAGTAAAGAACCCACCTGGTAATGCAGGAGACGTGAGAGACACAGGTTTGACCTCTGGGTCAGGAAGATCCCCTGGAGAAGGGCATGGCAACCGACTTCAGTATTCTTGCCTGGAGAATCCCATGGACAGAGGAGCCTGAAGGGCTGCAGTTCATAGGGTCACAAATAGTCGGACACGACTGAAGCGACTTAGCATGCACTGTGTTTTATACTACACATGTTATTTCTTTCTGGCTGTACTGGGGCTTCATTGCTCCACGGACTTTCTCTGACTAGTGAGCAGGGGCTGCTCTCCAGTTGTGGGGCACAGTTTTCTCATTGTGGTGGCTTCTCTTGTTGCTGAGCACAGGCACTAAGATGTGTGGGCATCAGTAGTTGCTCCTTATGGGCCCTAGGTAGCACAGGCTCAGTAGCTGTGGCGCACTCATGGGCTTAGTTGCTCCGAGACGTGGAGTCTTTCCAGACAAAGGGTTGAACCCATGTCCTCTGCATAGGCAGGAAGATTCTTAACTGCTGGACCACCACGGAAGTCCCATACTGCACGTTTTAAATTAAATTTATATGATAATTATACATTCATATGTATAGAAATAACAGAGAAAGGTCAGATGCACATTTTACTCAGTTTTTCCCAATGATAACATATTGTAAAACAATAGTACCATGTCACAAGGATACTGACACTGATACAATCAAGATACAGAACATTTTCCTCACCACAAGGATCCCTCGTGTCACCCTTCTCCTTTGTTGTTATTCAGTTGCTGTCATGTCCAACTCTTTTGTGACCCCGTGGACTATAGCCTGCCAGGCTCCTCTGTTCATGGGATTTCCCAGGTGAGAGTACTGGAGTGGGTTGCCGTTTCTTTCTCCAGGGGCTCTTCACAAGTCAGTGAAGGTAAAACTCGTGTCTCATGTATTGACGGGGGGATTCTTTACCACTGAACCCCCTGGGAATCCCTTTCCCTGTTTATGCCCTCCCTAATCAGGGGTCTCCACTTCAATAATTTTGTTAATTTCTAGAATATTATATAAATGAAATCATACAATATGTAACCTTTTAGATAGGATTTTGTTTTGTTTTCCCTCAACATAATTCCCTTGAGATTCATCCAGCTTATTTTGTGTATCAGTAGTTTATTCCTTTTTTTTTTTTTCCGGAGTAGTACTCCATGGTATGGATTTATCACAAGTTAATCATTTACCCTTAAATGACATCTGGGTTGTTTCCAGTTTGGGGCTATTATAAATAAGACTGTACATATTTGTGTACAACTTTGTATTAACACAAGACTTCATTTCTCTAGTATAAGTGCCCTGGAGTGCAATTGTTGGGTCATGTATTTGTTAAATATTTAGTTGTGTAGGAAACTACTAAATTGTTTTCCAGAGAAACTGTACCATTTTGCATTCCATTTAGCGATATATGAGTGACCCAGCTCCTGTTCTACTTTTGGTGCAGCAACTTTTAAATTTTAGCCATTTGATAGATGTGTAGGGATATCTCATTATTGCTTTAATTTACATTATGGCTAGTGATAAGCATCCTTTCACATGCTTATTTCCCATCTTATATTCTCTCTATTGAAATGGATTTTCATGTCTTTTGCTCCAATTTAAAAAATATATATATGTTTTCCAGAGAAACTGTACCATTTTGCATTCCATTTAGCGATATATGAGTGACCCAGCTCCTGTTCTACTTTTGGTGCAGCAACTTTTAAATTTTAGCCATTTGATAGATGTGTAGGGATATCTCATTATTGCTTTAATTTACATTATGGCTAGTGATAAGCATCCTTTCACATGCTTATTTCCCATCTTATATTCTCTCTATTGAAATGGATTTTCATGTCTTTTGCTCCAATTTAAAAAATATATATTTTTGCTTATTTATTTTTTTGGGTCTTCACTGTGTCATGCAGGATCTTTGGTTGCAACACAGACTGTCTGGTTGTGGCATCTCGGCCCAGTAGTGACTTGTGGGCTCCAGAACAAGACAGCTTCAGGCTTAGCTCTTCCACGGCATATGGGTTCCCCAAGCAGGGATCAAACCTGCATCCTCTGCATTGCAAGGCATATTCTCAACCACTGGACCACCAGGGAAGTCTGTGACAGTGTTCTAATCAGATTGTTTACTTGTTGAGTTTTGAGAATTCTTTGTTCTAGGTGCTAGTCCTTTGTCAGATACATGGTTTGCAAATATTTTCTCCCACTCTGTAGCTTGATTTTCTATCTTTTCAGCAGAGTCTTTCACAGAACAGGAGTGTTTACTTTGATGAAAACCAATTTTTCCTTTTATGGATTGTGTTTTTGGTGTCAAATTTAAGAACCCTAGCTGTAGGTTCAGCAGATTTTCTTTGATTGGTTTCCTAAGAGTTTTATGTTTTACATTTAAGTACATGGTCCGCTTTGAGTTAATTTTCATATGGGGCATTAACTTAGATTGAGGGATTTTTGTTTTGTTTTTGCTGATGGGTGTACAATTATTCCAGAACCATTTGTGGAAAACCCAGCTTTTCTCCACTGAATTGCTTTTGTACCTTTACCAAAATTCAGTTAAAAGCTACAGTAATCAGGACTTGCCTGGTGGTCCAGTGGTAAATAATCCGCTTGCCAATGCAGGGAACATGGGTTTGATCCCTGGTGCAGGAAGCTTCCACATGTATGCCAAGGAGCAACTAAACCCGTGGACCGCAAGTACTAGCCTGCACTCTAGGGCCTACTAGCCACAGATGCTGAGTCTATGTGCTGCAACTCCTGACACCTGCACACCTAGAGCCTGCGCCCCACAAGAGACGCCGCCACGGTGAAAAGCCCAAGCACTGCAACTGGAGAGTAGCCCCTGCCCACTGCAACTAGAGGAAGCCTGCGAGCAGCAGCGAAGACCCAGCACAGCCAAAAATCATAATAAATAATTTTTTTAAAGTAAGTTCTAATAGTTTTCATAACAAGGAGTTTTTTTTTTATTTTATGTATATGAGAAGATGGACGTTAACTGAACCTATTGTGATAATTATTTCACAATATATGTAAATAAAGCCATCATGCTGTATTTATTTTTTTGGGTCTTCACTGTGTCATGCAGGATCTTTGGTTGCAACACAGACTGTCTGGTTGTGGCATCTCGGCCCAGTAGTGACTTGTGGGCTCCAGAACAAGACAGCTTCAGGCTTAGCTCTTCCACGGCATATGGGTTCCCCAAGCAGGGATCAAACCTGCATCCTCTGCATTGCAAGGCATATTCTCAACCACTGGACCACCAGGGAAGTCTGTGACAGTGTTCTAATCAGATTGTTTACTTGTTGAGTTTTGAGAATTCTTTGTTCTAGGTGCTAGTCCTTTGTCAGATACATGGTTTGCAAATATTTTCTCCCACTCTGTAGCTTGATTTTCTATCTTTTCAGCAGAGTCTTTCACAGAACAGGAGTGTTTACTTTGATGAAAACCAATTTTTCCTTTTATGGATTGTGTTTTTGGTGTCAAATTTAAGAACCCTAGCTGTAGGTTCAGCAGATTTTCTTTGATTGGTTTCCTAAGAGTTTTATGTTTTACATTTAAGTACATGGTCCGCTTTGAGTTAATTTTCATATGGGGCATTAACTTAGATTGAGGGGTTTTTGTTTTGTTTTTGCTGATGGGTGTACAATTATTCCAGAACCATTTGTGGAAAACCCAGCTTTTCTCCACTGAATTGCTTTTGTACCTTTACCAAAATTCAGTTAAAAGCTACAGTAATCAGGACTTGCCTGGTGGTCCAGTGGTAAATAATCCGCTTGCCAATGCAGGGAACATGGGTTTGATCCCTGGTGCAGGAAGCTTCCACATGTATGCCAAGGAGCAACTAAACCCGTGGACCGCAAGTACTAGCCTGCACTCTAGGGCCTACTAGCCACAGATGCTGAGTCTATGTGCTGCAACTCCTGACACCTGCACACCTAGAGCCTGCGCCCCACAAGAGACGCCGCCACGGTGAAAAGCCCAAGCACTGCAACTGGAGAGTAGCCCCTGCCCACTGCAACTAGAGGAAGCCTGCGAGCAGCAGCGAAGACCCAGCACAGCCAAAAATCATAATAAATAATTTTTTTAAAGTAAGTTCTAATAGTTTTCATAACAAGGAGATTTTTTTTTATTTTATGTATATGAGAAGATGGACGTTAACTGAACCTATTGTGATAATTATTTCACAATATATGTAAATAAAGCCATCATGCTGTATGTGTTTAGGGGCTTCCCTGGTGGCTCAGAGGTTAAAGTGCCTCCCTCCAGTGCGGGAGACCCGGGTTCGATCCCGGGGTCGGGAAGATCCCCTGGAGAAGGAAATGGTAACCCACTCCAGTATTCTTGCCTGGAAAATCCCATGGACGGAGAAGCCTGGTAGGCTACAGTCCATGGGGTCGCAAAGAGTCGGACACGACTGAGCAACTTCACTTCATATGTGTTTAAGTTTTACAGTGATATATGTCAGTTATTTCTCAATACAACTTAAAAAACTAAAAATTATATAATGAGGATTTTGATTGAGATTGCATTGACTATGGATTGAAATTGAATATAGAAATGACATCTTGGGAATCCCTGGTGGTCCAGTGGTTAGGATTCCATTCTTTTACAGCCAAGGGTATGGGTTCAATCCCTGGTGGATTTAATCCCTAAGAACTCACCAGCCATGTGGTGTGGCTAAAAAAACAAATAGAAATGACATCTTTATACTGTTGAGTTTTCCAAACAGGAAACACAGCATATTTTATACATAGTATGTGTATGTATGTTCACACTCTAAGAGAAACTCAAGATCTTTGGATAGGGATCAGAGAACAGAACATTTATTACTCACAAAGCATCTTGTACTTGTTCCCCACATTAACTCTATTTTCTGCTGTATCTGCTGTTAACCCGTAAGTACAGAGAATTCTTAATGTCAGATATTGTATTTTGTGTTCTAGAATGTCTGTTTTATCTATTACTATGAACAAATTACCTCAAAACTCTCAGCTAAAACAATAAATATTTATTATCTCACAGTTTCCTGTGGACCAGGAATCCAGGTGAGGCTTATTTGTGTGCATCTGTCTCGAGGTCCCTCAGGAGGTGGCATCAGTCAGCTGGCACTGTGGTATCATTGAGGGCTCACCTTAGCCAGGGAAGAGAGTGTGAGCTGGTACCCATGTTATGGTTGTCGACAGGCCTTAGTCCCTCATCACTTGGACCTCTCCACAGGATGCCACTTTCTAGGGGTGCCACATCCTTTCTTTTCTTTTTGAGAATTTTAATAATGTTTAAAGCTTCTTGTGATTTTTCCCTATTCACTCTTTTCCTAGTTGTTAGGGCTTTTTTTGTTTGTTTGTTTCTTTGTATAGTGTTGTGCCTCTCTTTTCTAGTGTTGGTTTTCATGAAATATTTGTCAAGTTCTGCTCAAATGTTCAGGTCTGTCTTTGAGAGTCTCTGATGGATTCTTCTTGAATGTTTTTATTTACTGAGACGTATCATTATTGTCCGTGGAGCCAGGATAAGACATTGCTAGGCAGGGTATACTTTGTGGTTAGTTTGGATCACTGGGGCTCCTTTTCCTGCTGGTGGTACCAACCATCCAGCCCTTCTCTGGCCAAGAAGTCTCACAGTCACTGTTCTTACCTGGTGCTTGATACATCTATCTCGTCTGCTTGCCTCGGGTAGAAAGAGAGGAAGTTGGTCATCTTTTTGCTTCACATGAATCCCCAAGCCAATCATCCTGATAAGTTTCTCTCCCGCTTCCCAAATCTGTCGCTCTGATAGACAGAGACACCCAGGGACCCTCCACCTCTCACAGTGATGTCCTCCTTCCTGTATTTTGTCCTTTGGTTTCCTCTGTCGACCTCATCCTGCCTGAGTTCCATTTTTGAGAGATTCCTTATGGCTTCTGGTTGAACAGGGTGTTATTTTTTGCTTTCTGGAACTATTATGAATTTATTTAAAGATTTGCTTTATTTTACCTCTATTGTTTGAGGTAGGAGACAGAAGCAGTGCACCCAGATGGCAGTCTGACATCTTGGACTTAGTGGCTCCTGAGAACCTTTCTGTTGTCCTAATGCCGAAAGCTGACTTGGCTCACCATGGAATTCTTGAGTCACAATCGTTTTCCTTCAAAACTCTATCGAACAGTGTCCCACTGTGCTTTAACACTTAGCTCTTCTTATAATAATTCTGATGTTGTTCTGATTTCTGACTCTCAATCTTTTTAGGTAACCTGTGGGTTTTTTCCCCCATATCATAATGTTTTCTTGTTCTTTATATTAAAAAATCTTACCAGGATATGTATACATATGGAAACTTTTGTGTTACTTTTGCCTCATTAAGTTAACTTAAAACTATGTGATTTAAGAGTTAAGGTTTCCTTCACTTCAAGGAAAAATTAATTGTCGAAACCAATCAACAATACATGAGTCTACATCCAGTCTTTATTCTGTTCCATCTGTCTTGACATCAGTAATCCTATACTGTATTGATTATTGTCCAACTTTGTTTTTTTCAAAATTCTAGGTCCTTCGTGCTTCCATATGAACTTTAGGAATAGCATATCCATTTCAACAACCAAGAAAGTTTGCTGAAATTTTTATTGAGATTACACTGAATCTATAGATCAATTTGAGGGTGGAATTCACATTTTAATAATTTTGAATCTTCTGATTCATGACCATGGTATATCTCTTCACTTGCTTAGGTTTTTAATTTCTTTCAACAGTGTTTTGTAGTTTTTAGTGTACAGATCTTCCACATAATATTTTGTCAGAGTATTTCATATTTTTGACACCATACTACACTTAAAAATTTTCTATTTCCAATTGTTCATTGCTATTATATGGAAATATAATTGATTTTTAATACATTTTTAGGGCAATTTTAGGGTCACAGCAAATGCAGTTGACTTTTATATATTGATCATATATCCTTCACTTTGCTAAACTCTAGTAGCTTTTTGGATGACCCCATAAGATTTTATATATGATCATGTTGTCTGCAAAATAAAGGTAGCTTTACTTCTTCCTTTCCAAGATAGTTACCTTTTACTTCTCTCTTTTATTTTTTATTTTATTTATTTGACTGCACCGGGTCTGAGTTGCTGCACACAGGGTCCTCAGTTGTGTTGTGTGAACTCTTAGTTGCGGCATCTGAGATCTAGTTCCTCGTTCAGGTATTGAACTTGGGCACCCTGCATTGGGACCCTGGAGTCTTAGCTAATGGACCACCAGAGAAGCCCCTGTTTTTTATTTTTAATCTTTTGTAGTTCATTGAAAGAAGTGATCATTATTTAATGACTGAATGTGTCAAATTTGAAAAACATTAGTGTAATCAATAAGTAAACTTATGATATAGATACAAGTGAAAAGTTGTGTCTCATTTGCAATTTCCAACATAAATGGAGAAAATGTTATAACTTATAAAATTAACACCAATAGTTTTGCAAATTATATATATAAAGGGCTAATCACTGCAATCATGAGGTTCTGTTTTTGTTTTTTTTGTGTGTTTTTTTTTGTTGTTGGCCTCTCCATGGGGCATGTGAGATCTTAGTTCCTTGACCAGGGACTGACCTCTCACCTCTGCATTGGAAATGTGAAGTCATGACAACTAGACTGCCTGGGAAATACACCCTCCCATATTTTTTTTTTTAATTGTGGTTCTGACTCTAGGAATCTGTTACTCAAAGTCTTCAGGAAAAAGATCAACAAATGATAATAAATCAGGTTTTTGAATGTTAGGCTGATTTCTGGACTAGACTAGGCATGGGAAGGGAAGGTTCACTAGTTATGTGAACCGTGAACTTCCAGATGTTCAAGCTGGATTTAGAAGAGGCAGAGTAACCAGAGATCAAATTACCAACATGGATGGCATCACCAACTCAATGGACATGAGTTTGAATACACTCTGGGAGCTGGTGATGGACAGGGAAGCCTGGCGTGCTGCAGTCCATGGGGTCGCAAGGAGTTGGACATGACTGAGCACCTGAACTGAACTGAAGTGAGGCATGGGAAGGGAAGTCTGATGTTATGCTTCTTATTTGACATCATCGCCCCATTCAGGAGTGTGGTGGGTTTACTGATGGGGTAAGGGAAAATAACTTCTCTTTCTTGACTTAGTTTACAGTCCAAAACCTCCAGTACCGTGTTGTGTAGAAGCAAAGAGGGCTGATATCCTTGCCTTTTTCCTGAATTTAAAGAGAAAACGTTTGGTATTTTACCATCAGGTATATTGGTAGCTCTGTTTTTCATATATGTCCTTCGTCAAGTTGAGGATGTTCCAACTACTCCTAGTTTGCTGGGAGATTTTTTTGTTTCAGGAAGAGATGTTGACTTTGTCAAATGTTTTTTTATGCATTTGTTGACATGTCAGATCCTCCCAGACCAGGGATCCAACCTGTGTCTCCTGCATTGGCAGGTGGATTCTTTACCACTGAGCCAACAGGTAAGCTCCACCTTTATCATTCTTGATACTGATCATTTATATATATTTTTTCCTGAT
This sequence comes from Oreotragus oreotragus, assembly GCA_006410675.1. Lineage (NCBI taxonomy): Eukaryota > Metazoa > Chordata > Mammalia > Artiodactyla > Bovidae > Oreotragus > Oreotragus oreotragus. Next base: position 205,779 of record SJYX01012333.1, read on the forward strand.
CTGTTCTATCTAGAGGATTGTACGTTTTGTTGATCTTCTGATTTTATTGATTTTAGTTGAGGCACGTGGGATCTAGTCCCCTGATCAGGGATTGAACCTGGGTCCCCTGCACTGAAAGTGCAGCGTCTTAGTCACTGAACCACCAGGGGAGTCCCTCTTTTTCTGTTTTCTGTTTCATTTCTTTTCACTCTGATCTTTTAAAATTTCTTGTGCTTACTTTGGTTTTTATTTGCTCTTCCATTTCTACTTTCTTAAAGTAGAAACTGAAGTCATTGATTTGAGACATTTCTTATTTTCTTTTTTAATTATTTATTGAAATATAGTTGATTTACGATGTTGCATTAGTTTCTGATGCACAGCAAAGTGACTCAGTTATACATATACATATATATACACACACATATGCTTTTTTATATTCTTTTCCATTATTGTTTTTTACGGAATAGTGAATACAGTTCCCTGTGCTCTACAGTAGGACCTTGTTGTTCATCTATTGTATGTATAGCAGTTTATATCTACTAATCCCAAACGCCTAATTTATCCCTCCCCCACTCTCTTTCCCCTTTAATAACCGTAAGTTGTTTTCTACAGACATTTATTATTTTCTAATATGGATATTTTAGTGCTATAAATTTCCCTCTATGTACTGCTTTAGCTGCATCCCACAAATTTTGATATATTTAAAAAAATATTTATTTATTTGGCTGTGTTGGGTCCTAGTTGCAACATGTGGGATCCTTGTGTTGCACAGTCTCTCCAGTTGTGGCACGTGGGTTTTGTTGCTCCTCAGTATTCAGGATCTTAGCTCCCTGACCAGGAATTGAACCCATGTCCCCTGCATTGCATGGCAGACTTCCAACTACTGGACCATTAGGGAAGTCCTGATATATATATATATATTATATATATATATATATTATATATATATTATATATAT
>SJYX01012333.1:210147-233864 GCA_006410675.1 Oreotragus oreotragus
CCCCCAGTCCCCCCACCCCCGTCCTGCCTTGGGCTGGCTGTATGGTCACCCCAGGGCTTTGTGGCCATCAGCTCATCTCAGGGCTCCGTGGCAAGAACAGATGACCCCTACTGGGTGAGTGGTCTTGGAATATGGTTCCACATTTGTACATGAAGGGGGTGGTGGTGAGCAGGACACCTGCCTGGGGTCACATATCCTCTTGGACATTGCAGGTCCAGGGACCTGTGACTGAAGCCCCCACTCCCAGCCCTCTGTCAGGAAAACACACATGGAAGCCGGATGTCCACTGAGAGTCACTAGCCAAATTAGGGGATGTCCATCTGGTGAAACCTCGCAGCCCCCAGCAGCATTTTGTGTGTGTGTTGGAGTATAGCCAGGAAACATGTGACAGTTTCAGGTGAACGGCGAAAAGAAACTTTGTTTTGTACTGGGGTGTAGGCAATAAACACGTGGTGACAGTTTCAGGTGGCCCGTGAAGGGACTCAGCCATACATGCACGTGCATCCATTCTCCCCGCCTCCCACCAGCAGCTCCCACTTTGTAGAGGAGGAAACTTAGGCTCCCAGAGGTACAGTGACTGGACCGAGGCTGCCCAAGGTGACAGGTTAGTCACATGCCTGGTCTCTGGAGGCCCCCTGTTCTCCCTCTGGTGCTACTGGGAAGAGGAGTTTCACGGGGACGAGCTTCACTGTGACCCAGCAGCACAGAGACGTGTGGGCTACGTAGTTGGGGAGTGACTGTCAGAGGCTGGAGAGCCCTAAGAAGGCCCAGGTGGGCAGGTGCCTCAGGGCTTCCCTAATAGCTCAGTGGGTAGAGAATTCACCTGCAGTACAGAAGACCCTGGTTCCATTCCTGGGTCAGGAAGATCCCCTGGAGAAGGGATAGGCTACCCACTCCAGGATTCTTGGCCTTCCCTTGTGGCTCAGCTGGTAAGGAATGGGAGACTCTGTTGGATCCCTGGGTTGGGAAGATCCCCTGGAGAAGGGACTTCTCCAGGAAGAGAGGCTACCCACTCCAGTATTCTGGCCTGGAGAATTCCATGGACTGTATAGGTTTGCAAAGACTTGGACTCAACTGAGCAAATTTCACTTTCGGAGACAGAGTCCTATGTTGCTTCCTTCGTGTTTTTTTTTTTTTTTAAAATCAAACTTTCATTTAAAAAAACTTTATTGTCATCAAAGAAATGTGTATACATAGTTTGATGAGTCAAAGGTTTAAGACCTGGAAAAAGTCTGCTGTTTGTTCCAATCCTCTTCACCCACAATTCCCGCAGCCCAGGGTAGAAAACTTTCTAGCTTCCAACTTTCTAGCTGAAGCCGTTGATTTTGCCTCCACTGTTCTAAATAAAAAGCATATCTTGCTTTGTCTTGATGTTCAGATCTAACCGTTAGCTAATGAATTATTACAACTAAAGTTGAGGATTTAGCTCTCATAACACCTGAACACGTAGTGCCACCTCCAACAGACGTCTCACCTCTCTCTAGTATTCCTCATGATTATACCCTAGGCTTTGGCATTCTAAATGTTTTGAGTAAAGACATCTTTAGTTGTTAAAAATTTGTAAGTATCATTTTTGTTTTTTTTTGCTGACTTTTATATTATTTTGGCTTTTAAATTCCTCTCCCACAAAGTGGGTTCTTTTTAATTCATTTTTTTAAATTAAGGAACTATTTAAATAGAATGAAATCCATTCTTTTTAGTGTACCGTTCTGTGAGTTTTGACAGAGGTATACAACTGTGAAATTGCCACTACAGCCAAGATCCAGAACAGCTCCAATCAGTTCAGAAAAATGCCCCATACTCACTAATACTAATTACCCCATACTCACTAATACCCTTCCCACACTCCCAGCCCCTGGCACCCAGTGAATGGTTTTCTGGCCCCATAGTTTTGCCTTTGCAAGATGGTCATATAACTGGAAACATCCCAGTACCTAGTCTTTATTTATCTGGACACGCAGCAGGCCTGCAGAATCACGGTTCCCCCACCAGGGATCAAACGCAGGCTCCAGCAGTGCAGGCACAGAGTCCTAGCCGCTGGGCCACAGGGCAGTCCCCAGGATGTGGCTCTGAGCCTCTCACTGAGCACAGGATAAGTGATCACAGCATCGTGATTATCTGGGTCGTGAAGATCTTTTTTGTACAGTTCTTCTGTGTATTCTTGACATCTTTAGTTGTTAAAAATTAAGTATCATTTTTGCTTTTTTTGTTTTTATATCATTGTGGCTTTTAAATCCCTCTCCCACACAGTGGGTTCTTTTTAATTCATTTCTTAAAAATTAAGGAGCTATTTAAATAGAGTGAAATGCATTCTTTTTACTGCACGGATCTCTGAGTTTTGACAGATATATACAACTGTGAAATTGCCACTACAGTCAAGATACAGAACAGCTCCAGTCAGTTCAGAAAAATCCCCCATACTCACTAATACTCAACCCTTCCCCCGCTCCCAGCCCCTGGCACCCAGTGAATGGTGTTCTGGCCCTATAGTTTTGCCTTTGCAAGATGGTCGTATAACTGGAAACATCCCAGTACCTAGTCTTTATTTATCTGGCCACGCAGCAGGCCTGCGGGATCTCGTTCCCCGACCAGGGATCAAACGCGGGCCCCTGCAGTGCAGGCACAGAGTCCTAGCCACTGGGCCACAGGGCAGACCCCCGGGTGTGGCTCTGAGCCTCTCACTGAGCACAGGACGCCTGCATGTGGTCCGCGGTAGCTCGTTCCTTCTCATTGCCGAGTAGCTGTCCCGAGTATGGATGCACCGCGGTCTGGCCTTCAACTGGACGAGCAGCATTTGGATTGTTTCCAGTTTTTGGCAGTTTCAGATAAAACCGCTGTAATGTTCATGTACAAGTTTTGTCCGAACATAGGTTTTCCTTTCACTCAGGTAAGCACCGCACAGGGGGTGCTGGGGTCCCCTGCTAATGTGTACTTAGTTTTCTAGAAAACTGTGAAACTTTCCAAAGTGCTGGTATCCACTTTGCATTCTCTCCAGCAAAGAACGAGAGGATCTGTTTCATTCCTAACATTTCCAGCATTTTCCTTTCTGAAAGTCATTCTAGTAGGCTTGTGGTGTCATTTTGTTTAGCTCAGTATTGAGGATTTTCATGTTAAAACTATGCAAACAGTGTTCCTGAGTCAGGTAGTATACTATCATCAGTCCTTCTGTATAATTTTGCTTTTCTCCTCTTTTTTAAACTTTAGTTTTCTCTGACCTATAATACATCTAAACTATTAAAAACAATTAATCTCCTTGCTATACACTTAAGACAAGTGGTTTGTAAATATGACCATTTCCCTGCGGACATATGTCATGGTGCCCTCCACCCTTTTCCCTCCTGGGTGGATGACCTGGATGTTGGAGGCTCAGCTGTCCCGGGACCTCCCTTCACCGTCATTCTGGTGAGCACCTCACTTCTTTCACAGGTGGAGCCCATGTTATCTTTTATTTTCGGGGGAGCACAACCTCCAGTTGCGTCCTGAGGGGTAGTCCTGAGATATTATTACCTGTCTGAAAAGGTCTTACTGAATAGGTTTGTAAATATGACCATTTCCCTGCGGACATATGTCATGGTGCCCTCCACCCTTTTCCCTCCTGGGTGGATGACCTGGATGTTGGAGGCTCAGCTGTCCCGGGACCTCCCTTCACCGTCATTCTGGTGAGCACCTCACTTCTTTCACAGGTGGAGCCCATGTTATCTTTTATTTTCGGGGGAGCACAACCTCCAGTTGCGTCCTGAGGGGTAGTCCTGAGATATTACTACCTGTCTGAAAAGGTCTTACTGAATATTTAACTCAGTTTCGGTAGGTACAGAATTTTAGACTAGAAAAATTTTTCTCACAAATTTGGAAGATCCTCGTTTTCTTTTGGCTTCAAAGGTTGGTGTTGAAAAATCTGATGAATCTTAATAGACTTCTTTCATCATATCTCTGGAAGTTTTTAGGTTCTTCTTTTCATCCTAGGTGTTTCAATATTTACTGATGACATTATCTGGGGTGGGTCTCCTTCATCCATTTTCCTGGACACTTGGCAATTCCTTCTCTCTACAAACTCAGGTCCTGCATCTTTGGGAAAATTCTCAATACATGAATGGCATTTATTTGGGATCTTTCCCTGCCACCGCAGTTTGTTGATTCTGTTCCTTCTTTCAGAAAGATCTATGATTTAGCTGTTGGAGCTCCTGATCTGTCTATACTGGGAAAAACTCTTTTTCAATTTTACCTTCTACACTCTGATTGGATTTTTACTTCCCATGATCATATTTCTGTTTTTGAAGCATTAGAAGTTGTAGGGACTTCCTGGTGGTCCAGTGGTTAAGAATCCACCTTCCAGTTCAGGGGATGCCAGTGCGCTCCCTGGTCAGGAAACTAAGATCCCACAGCCCATGGGGCAACTGAGCCTGTGGCCAGCAACTAGAGAGAAACCTGTGCACACGGAGCTACAGGGAAAAAAAAAAAGCCCAAGCACCGAGATGAAGAGTCCATGCACCACAACAGACCCAATTCAGCCAAGATGAAGTTTAGAAAAGGAGTTAGAGATTACGGCTGGAACATGGTTATTTTAGCACCGGCCTTGTTTTGTCAAAGCAGCGTTTTATGTTTAAAGACACCGATCACTTGTTAGTGTGAGGCTTCCTGAAACCCCTCGTAGTCTTCGGTGTCTGCAGCATGCAGTGACGTGGGCCAGTGCACGACGGAGCCCTTGACATGTCTCCTCAGCCTCCTCTCTTTCTCCTCGTCATACAGCGCAGCGGGGAGACCTTAAGGCCAGTGTGGGGGCCGATGGATAAGTGCTACCCCGTGACCACTCAGGTGGGTCAGGGCTGGGGACTCCTCCTCCCCTGGAGTGGGGTGGCTGTCCTGGGCCTCCTTGGTGGGCACACACACACACAGAGGATGGGCAGGCAGGGAAGGCCTCCCGGGCACTCTCAGCTGTGTGTGACGGCCCGTCTCCCTCAGAGACGCGGAGTCAGGAGTGGGAAGAAGCGTGACTCTGAGGTAAGTGAGGCCTGGCCAGGAAGGGCTGGGGGCTGGCGGCTGTCACCTGTCAGTGCTCCCTGAGACAGGAACTCGTCCAGCGCACAGTCAGGGCTCCAGGGATAGCAGGGGGATCATTTAGGACACTACCTGACCACACCTCGAGCTGAGAAGGGAGGGGTTTCCCTGGAGAAACAAAGAGCTACACAGTCCAAGTGTGTACAGCAAGAGAGTTGCACACTCCAAGTGTGCACAGAAGCAGGGGATACACACTCCAAGTGTGCACAGCAGCTGTGGGAGGACACTCCAAGTGTGCCCAGAAGCAGGGGATACTCACTCCAAGTGTGCACAGCGGGCGGGGTGCACACTCCAGGTGTGCACAGCAGGCAGGGGTGCGCACTCCAGGTGTGCACAGCAGGCAGGGGTGCGCACTCCAGGTGTGCACAGCAGGCCTGGGTGTGCACTCCAAGTGTGCACAGAAGCAGGGGATGCTCACTCTAAGTGTGCACATCTGGAGGGGATGCGGACTCCCAGTGTGCACAGCAGGAGGGGAGGCATAGTGCATCAGAGGGCCTTTCTGCCCATATAGCGCCCTCTTGCCCCTCCTTCCAGGCCATGACCCCCAAGGCAATGGGAGGACCAAACCACGCTGCCCCCAAGGAGGAGACTGCTGTCTCGTCTAGGGAGGAGCGGCAGGTGGGGGCCCCGGAAGAGGAACCAGCCAGCCTCATTCCTGCTGCGAAGGGGGTGCCTGAGAAGGAAGAGGTGGCAGGGACCCCAGGATGGCAGGTGAGGAAGCCTGGAGCTCAACTGGAACACCATCCCCGTGTGCTCCTCCTGGGAGGCCCCCGGGCTCTGCAGCGTGGAGTGGAGAGGCCAGGCGCATGCCACCGTGGCAGCGGTTGGGGGAGGCTGGGGCACCCCAAGACCACTGAGTCAAACTGCCATCCCGGTGGAGCTACAGCTCTGTGTGGAGCTGAGAGGTGCAGACATGGTCTGAGCAACAAGTGAATCTGAACCCTGGCCTTACCCGACTGATCCTGAAGTGAGGCCTGTTTCCCCGGCTACACAATATAGAACCTGCCTCGTCCCACCCCCTGCCCCTTCTCCCTTCCTAGGAGACTAAGAAAGCCCGAAAGGAGACGGCCGTGTACGTTTCTGGTAAGACAGCAGACCCCGCCCTGTGCACCAGGACTGCCCTTCTCCCTCACCCCAGGGACCCTGCAGAGGTCAGAGAGAGCTGAGCTCCTCCCTGACCCTCCTGACCCAGGGAGGGGGCGGGATGAAGCCCAGGTAGTCTGATGCCCAGTCTTTCCTGACCGAGACCCCTGCGTCCTTCTTCCTTCTTATATTGGTAGGACTTGAGGCCACTCCCCTTGGGCTGCTGGAAGTTTCTGCCCTTTTAGCAATGCTGACCTGTTCTGGCAACAGAGGGTACCCTAGCCCTGGACAAGATTCCTTCCAGCAAGGTACCCACAGGGCGTGTATGATTGTGCTTTTTAGAGGCTTCCAAGCTGGACATCGTGGAGGAAAGGCGTGGGGGCTGGGTCCCCCAGCTCTTGAGGAAGCTCTGACTGGGATGGCTCCTCGCCTCTGATATCCCCAAGACTCAGAGCCAGTGAAACTGTGTCCAATAAATCCACAGTTGTTTCTTCTGCAGGCCCAGTTTCCTCCTTTCAGGGCCCTCAAGTTTCTGCAAACTCAGTNTTTTTTTTTTTTTTAAAATCAAACTTTCATTTAAAAAAACTTTATTGTCATCAAAGAAATGTGTATACATAGTTTGATGAGTCAAAGGTTTAAGACCTGGAAAAAGTCTGCTGTTTGTTCCAATCCTCTTCACCCACAATTCCCGCAGCCCAGGGTAGAAAACTTTCTAGCTTCCAACTTTCTAGCTGAAGCCGTTGATTTTGCCTCCACTGTTCTAAATAAAAAGCATATCTTGCTTTGTCTTGATGTTCAGATCTAACCGTTAGCTAATGAATTATTACAACTAAAGTTGAGGATTTAGCTCTCATAACACCTGAACACGTAGTGCCACCTCCAACAGACGTCTCACCTCTCTCTAGTATTCCTCATGATTATACCCTAGGCTTTGGCATTCTAAATGTTTTGAGTAAAGACATCTTTAGTTGTTAAAAATTTGTAAGTATCATTTTTGTTTTTTTTTGCTGACTTTTATATTATTTTGGCTTTTAAATTCCTCTCCCACAAAGTGGGTTCTTTTTAATTCATTTTTTTAAATTAAGGAACTATTTAAATAGAATGAAATCCATTCTTTTTAGTGTACCGTTCTGTGAGTTTTGACAGAGGTATACAACTGTGAAATTGCCACTACAGCCAAGATCCAGAACAGCTCCAATCAGTTCAGAAAAATGCCCCATACTCACTAATACTAATTACCCCATACTCACTAATACCCTTCCCACACTCCCAGCCCCTGGCACCCAGTGAATGGTTTTCTGGCCCCATAGTTTTGCCTTTGCAAGATGGTCATATAACTGGAAACATCCCAGTACCTAGTCTTTATTTATCTGGACACGCAGCAGGCCTGCAGAATCTCGGTTCCCCCACCAGGGATCAAACGCAGGCTCCAGCAGTGCAGGCACAGAGTCCTAGCCGCTGGGCCACAGGGCAGTCCCCAGGATGTGGCTCTGAGCCTCTCACTGAGCACAGGATGCCTGCATGTGGTCCGCGGTAGCTCGTTCCTTCTCATTGCCGAGTAGCTGTCCCGAGTATGGATGCACCGCGGTCTGGCCTTCAACTGGACGAGCAGCATTTGGATTGTTTCCAGTTTTTGGCAGTTTCAGATAAAACCGCTGTAATGTTCATGTACAAGTTTTGTGCGAACATAGGTTTTCCTTTCACTCAGGTAAGCACCGCGCAGAGGGTGCTGGGGTCCCCTGCTAATGTGTACTTAGTTTCCTAGAAAACTGTGAAACTTTCCAAAGTGCTGGTATCCACTTTGCAGTCTCTCCAGCAAAGAATGAGAGGATCTGTTTGATTCCTAACATTTCCAGCATTTTCCTTTCTGAAAGTCATTCTAGTAGGCTTGTGGTGTCATTTTGTTTAGCTCAATATTGAGGGTTTACATGTTAAAACTATGCAAACAGTATTCCTGAGTCAGGTAGTATACGATCATCAGTCCTTTTGTATAATTTTGCTTTTCTTCTCTTTTTTAAACTTTAGTTTTCTCTGACCTATAATACATCTAAACTATTAAAAACAATTAATCTCCTTGCTATACACTTAAGAGAAGTTAGGTGGTTTATCAATATGATCACTTCCCTGGGGACATATGTCATGGCGCCCTCCACCCTTTTCCCTCCTGGACAGACGTCCTTGAGGTCAGAGGCTCAGCTGTCCCGGGACCTCCCTTCACCTTCATTCTGGTGAGCACCTCACTTCCTTCACGTGTGGAGCCCATGTTGTCTTTTATTTTGGGGTCAGCACAACTGCAGGTTGTGGTAATCCTGAGGGGTAATCCTGAGACACCCCTGAGGGGTCCTAGATATTACCTGTCTGAAAAGGTCTTACTGCGTATTTAACTCAGTGTGACTACATACAGAATTTTAGACTAGAAATAATTTTTTCGCAGATTTTGAAGATTCTCATTTTCTTCTTGCTTCAAATGTTGGTGTTGAAAAGCCTGATGAAACTTAATAGACTTCTTTCTTCATATCTGGAAGTTTTTAGGTTCTTCTTTTCATCCTCGGTGTTTCAATATTTAAAAATGACATCATCTGGGGTGGGTCTCCTTCATCCATTTTCCTGGACACTTGGCGATTCCTTCTCTCTGCAAACTCAGGTCCTGCATCTTTGGGAAAATTCTCAATAATACATGAACGATATTTATTTGGGATTTCCCCTGCCACCTCAGTTTGTTGATTCTGTTCCTTCTTTCAGAAAGATCTATGATTTAGCTGTTACAGCGCCTGATCTCTCTATTCTGGGAGAAACTCTTTTTCAGCTTTATCCTCCACATTGTGATGGGATTTTTACTTCCCATGATCATATTTCTGTTTTTGAAGCATTAGAAGTTGTAGGGACTTCCTGGTGGTCCAGTGGTTAAGAATCCACCTTCCAGTTCAGGGGATGCCAGTGCGCTCCCTGGTCAGGAAACTAAGATCCCACAGCCCATGGGGCAACTGAGCCTGTGGCCAGCAACTAGAGAGAAACCTGTGCACTGAGCCAGAGAGAGAAAAAAAAAGCCCAAGCGCCGAAATGAAGAGTCCATGCACCACAACAGACCCAATTCAGCCAAGATGAAGTTTAGAAAAGGAGTTAGAGATTACAGCTGGAACATGGTTATTTTAGCACCGGCCTTGTTTTGTCAAAGCAGCGTTTTTTGTTTAAAGACACCGATCACTTGTTAGTGTGAGGCTTCCTGAAACCCCTCGTAGTCTTCGATGTCTGCAGCATGCAGTGACGTGGGCCAGTGCACGACGGAGCCCTTGACATGTCTCCTCAGCCTCCTCTCTTTCTCCTCGTCATACAGCGCAGCGGGGAGACCTTAAGGCCAGTGTGGGGGCCGATGGATAAGTGCTACCCCGTGACCACTCAGGTGGGTCAGGGCTGGGGACTCCTCCTCCCCTGGAGTGGGGTGGCTGTCCTGGGCCTCCTTGGTGGGCACACACACACACAGAGGATGGGCAGGCAGGGAAGGCCTCCCGGGCACTCTCAGCTGTGTGTGACGGCCCGTCTCCCTCANGCCAGTGTGGGGGCCGATGGATAAGTGCTACCCCGTGACCACTCAGGTGGGTCAGGGCTGGGGACTCCTCCTCCCCTGGAGTGGGGTGGCTGTCCTGGGCCTCCTTGGTGGGCACACACACACACAGAGGATGGGCAGGCAGGGAAGGCCTCCCAGGCACTCTCAGCTGTGTGTGACGGCCCGTCTCCCTCTGTAGAGACGCGGAGTCAGGAGTGGGAAGAAGCGTGACTCTGAGGTAAGTGAGGCCTGGCCGGGAAGGGCCGGGGGCTGGCGGCTGTCACCTGTCAGTGCTCCCTGAGACAGGAACTCGTCCAGCGCATGGTCAGGGCTCCAGGGATAGCAGGGGGATCATTTAGGACACTACCCGACCACACCTCGAGCAGAGAAGGGAGGGGTTTCCCTGGAAAAACAAAGAGCTACACAGTCCAAGTGTGTACAGCAAGAGAGTTGCACACTCCAAGTGTGCACAGCAGGCGGAGATGTGCACTCCAGGTGTGCACAGCAGGAGGGGGTGTGCACTCCAGGTGTGCACAGCAGGCCGGGGTGAGCATTCCAAGTGTGTACAGCAGGCAGGGGTGTGCACGCCAGGTGTGCACAGCAGGCCTGGGTGTGCACTCCAAGTGTGCACAGAAGCAGGGGATGCTCACTCTAAGTGTGCACATCTGGAGGGGATGCGGACTCCCAGTGTGCACAGCAGGTGGGGAGGCGTAGGGCATCAGAGGGCCTTTCTGCCCATATNGCACGCCAGGTGTGCACAGCAGGCCTGGGTGTGCACTCCAAGTGTGCACAGAAGCAGGGGATGCTCACTCTAAGTGTGCACATCTGGAGGGGATGCGGACTCCCAGTGTGCACAGCAGGTGGGGAGGCGTAGGGCATCAGAGGGCCTTTCTGCCCATATAGCGCCCTCTTGCCCCTCCTTCCAGGCCATGACCCCCAAGGCAATGGGAGGACCAAACCACGCTGCCCCCAAGGAGGAGACTGCTGTCTCGTCTAGGGAGGAGCGGCAGGTGGGGGCCCCGGAAGAGGAACCAGCCAGCCTCATTCCTGCTGCGAAGGGGGTGCCTGAGAAGGAAGAGGTGGCAGGGACCCCAGGATGGCAGGTGAGGAAGCCTGGAGCTCAACTGGAACACCATCCCCGTGTGCTCCTCCTGGGAGGCCCCCGGGCTCTGCAGCGTGGAGTGGAGAGGCCAGGCGCATGCCACCGTGGCAGCGGTTGGGGGAGGCTGGGGCACCCCAGGAACACTGAGTCAAACTGCCATCCCGGTGGAGCTACAGCTCTGTGTGGAGCTGAGAGGTGCAGACATGGTCTGAGCAACAAGTGAATCTGAACCCTGGCCTTACCCGACTGATCCTGAAGTGAGGCCTGTTTCCCCGGCTACACAATGTAGAACCTGCCTCGTCCCACCCCCTGCCCCTTCTCCCTTCCTAGGAGACTAAGAAAGCCCGAAAGGAGACGGCCGTGTACGTTTCTGGTAAGACAGCAGACCCCGCCCTGTGCACCAGGACTGCCCTTCGCCCTCACCCCAGGGACCCTGCAGAGGTCAGAGAGAGCTGAGCTCCTCCCTGACCCTCCTGACCCAGGGAGGGGGCGGGATGAAGCCCAGGTAGTCTGATGCCCAGTCTTTCCTGACCGAGCCCCCTGCGTTCTTCTTCCTTCTTATATTGGCAGGACTTGAGGCCACTCCCCTTGGGCTGCTGGAAGGTTTCCGCCCTTTTAGTAATGCTGATGTGTTCTCCTGGCAACAGAGGGTACCCTAGCCCTGGGCAAAGTTCCTTCCAGCAAGGTACCCACAGGGCGTGTATGATTGTGCTTTTTAGAGGCTTCCAAGCTGGACATCATGGAGGAAAGGCCTGGGGGCTGGGTCCCCCAGCTCTTGAGGAAGCTCTGGCTGGGATGGTTCCCCGCCTCTGATATCCCCAAGACTCAGAGCCAGTGAAACTGTGTCCAATAAATCCACAGTTGTTTCTTCTGCAGGCCCGGTTTCCTCCTTTCAGGGCCCTCAAGTTTCTGCAAACTCAGTGTGGCTTCGTGCACGGCCCCTGTCCCAACAAGCTGCAGGAACACCACCTCCTGCCACTAAGCCCTCGATGTGCGTATGCTGGAGACTCAGGGGGCCCCTGGCTGGTGTTCTGAGTCCGTGCCAAGGGACAGACAAGGCTCCCTCAATGTCAAGAGCTGACTGTCATGAAGGCATAACTGGCTTGATCAGGGGCTGGTGCTTCTGGCCTGCCTGACTGGTGTCTCCCAACTCTTGACCTCAATGTGCCAAGGGGTCTGCCCAAGACTCCGGTGAGCAGACGGTGATTAGAGCCCTTGGGTGGTGTCTGTGTGAGCTCAGTCCAGACCAGACTGGGGGCTGGAGCTGGAGAATGGGGGTCCCTGCCCTTGGCCTGGGCTCCAGGCTGGGAAGGTCACAACCTCAGAGTTGCCGCAGGAAGACAGGGTCCGGCAGCCATCAGAGGCAAACCTCCTACTGGCTGAAGGGGAAGCAGAAGCCCAAGGTCACATGGTGTCGTAGCACAGCAAGGACGAGAGCGAGGGTGTCCTCCTCTGAGCTCTGCAGGGCTTCCTTCTGTTCTGCCATCCCATGTCACAGGATCCANAAGCCCAAGGTCACATGGTGTCGTAGCACAGCAAGGACGAGAGCGAGGGTGTCCTCCTCTGAGCTCTGCAGGGCTTCCTTCTGTTCTGCCATCCCATGTCACAGGATCCAGGGTTGACCCTGCCCCAGGGCACGCCCGTGGTCCACAGAGGCTCATTTCCGGCCCCTGCCTAGGCTCCTGGGAGCCCGGCCTCACCTGGCCCCTCAGAGGATGGAGCCCCGGGTTGGAGCCGAGCTCTAGTGCGGCCGTGAGTGGCAACTCCTACTGGGCAGGGGTTGGGGGATGAGTGTCCTTCAGGGGCAGGGAAAGGGGGCCCATCCTATAAAGAGGCCCAGGGAGGTGGCTCCCTCCTGGGAAGAGCTCCGGCCTCAAGAGCACTCAGCGCTGGGGGCTCACCCGGCATATCGCTTCCCAGGCCCCCATCCCGCCACCTTCGGGGCCAGCAGACTTGAGGTGCTGGCTGACCTGCGGCCTGTGGAGCCAGGTGGCTGTGGCTAGGCCTGAAATGTGGGTGTCTGAGCTGATGGGCCCCCTTCTCCCATGGGGGCCTGAAATCTCTCCCCAGCCTATGTGAGCCCCTCCAGCAGAAGCCAGGACCTGATTATATAGGCTTGGTCACTACGCCCAGGAACCAAGGTTGGGTCTCCCAGGGTGTCTGGGTGTAAGCCTCAGTATACCCATCTCACAGGACACCCCAGGACACTCTGTGCCTCATGTGTTAAACGGGGTCAAATGTCAGGTAAGGATGAATCAGGCCGGGGGGTGGGGGCTGGTTTGGGGGAGACTGCCGAGGCCACGTGACTGCCAGGGACTGGTCAGGGGCCCCAGGGGGGACTCAAGTCAGGATGGAGCCAGCAGACACCAGTTTATTGAGCATCAGGGCTCCGGCTGAGGAGTGGCTTGGGACAGGTGCCTGCCTCTAGCGGGGCACTGCAGAGAGCTGGTAGGGGGCCGGGGTCACCAGGAAGGCAAAGACGCCGTGGTCGCTGGGGCGGGGCTGCCCGGCGGGCACCGAGAAGCTGAAGTGCTGCAGGAGGCTGGTGAGGAAGAGGAAGAGCTCCCTGCGGGCCAGGGGCTCCCCGAGGCATGCGCGGCGGCCTGCGGCGGGCACGGGGCTCCGTGAGCCTGGGTCTCCCCCTCCAAGACCCCTCAGGATGGGGGCAAGCCGGGCACCCCACCCCCACCCCCAGGTACCTGCGGAGAAGGGTAGGAAGGCCTCCCGCTTGACGAAGCGGCCCTGGGCATCCAGGAAGTGCTCTGGGTGGAAGCAGAAGGGCTTCTCCCAGACGGTCTCGTCCTTCAGCACTGACGACAGGTTGGTGATGAGTGTCGTCCCCTGGTGGCAAACGTCTGGGATGTGTGGGTCTCGATGGGTGGGGGGTGCCCTGACTCCTGCCACCAGATACACATGGGCACACACACTGCCTGGCACACACCCGGACTCTTCAAGTAACTCTCAGCCCCAAGACACTTCTCAGCACCGTCCCTCTGCCCATGGCAGGGTGTCCTTACTTCCCCTCAGTGCCCGGCCTCCTCCAACACTGTGACACGTTCTAGTTTGTCTTCCCTGCCCGACCAGGGGCTCTTGAGTGGACAGAGCCAGCCCTGCTCTGCTCTCCTGTCCACGCCCACCCAGGCTGGGACATTATGTACCTTGGCCATGAGGACGGGGTGGCTTGGATTCCAGTCCTGGCCACACCTGGCAACACTCACTGCCGCTACCAGGTGGCAGGTGGCACAGGGCTGGGTGGGAGAGCCACAGGCCTACCTTTGGGACGTGGAAGCCCTGCACCTCGATGTCACGGGACGTCATGTGGGGCACTCCCAGGGGGGCGATGTCCGCAAAGCGTTGCACCTCATGTACCACGGCCACAGTGAAGGGCATCAGGGCCTGATCCCCCATCTCTGGTCGCCTCACCTTCCCTATCACCTCATCGATTTCCTGCTGGACCCGTCCTGGAAAACAAGTGTCCTCGTGGTGGTCAGACCCAAGGGCTGGGCTCCTGCCTCCTCCTAACACCCGGGTAGCACTGTGTCCACTCGGAGGAGGCGCTGTGACATCGGAGCTGGCGCTCAGGCCCTGCACAGAGCTGGTGTTGGTTGTCAAACCAACTCAGTTCAGAGGCCTCAGGCTGTCCTCATCCTCCCACCCCCCACCGCAGCTAGACTCACGCTGCACGTCTGGGTGCAGGATCATGAGGAGGAGGGCCCAGGCCAGTGTGGTCGAGGTGGTGACCATCCCAGCGGAGAACAGGTCGGCCACCACCAGGCGCAGGTTCTCATCATTGAAGCTGCTCTCGGGGTTCCCTTTGGCCTGGGTCACACCGGGAAGGTAAGCTCAGGGACAGAGGTGAAGGCCCCACATGGCATCCCACCCTGCTCCGGTCAGCCCAGGTGTCTGATCCCTGGGTGACGCACAGGCCCGAGTTTGCCTCTGGGGCCCTGAACACACATCCCTGTTCTTATCACCTTACCTCCTTCACCTCATCCAGGAAGGCGTCGGTCAAGTGTCGGGGTGGCTGGGTTGGGTCCCGGATCATCTTCTGCTCGGCGATCAACTCATCAATCAGGGCCATAAAAGCCTTCTGCGCCGGGAAGACCTTGGCGGCCAGCCCTGGGATGCGCAGGAGCACCGGCACAGCTTCCACCACCTGTGCGGGTCACAGCCCTGGGAACCTGGGCCCTCCTGGTGCTCAGGCGCTCACCAGTCAGGTCCCAGCCTCCTCCAGTGTCCCCACCATCGACCTTGTTCCTCCCTAAGTCCAGACCTGCCCCTCTCTCCTGGCCCTGAGCCGAAAGATAAACTTAAAATGTACATATCATGGGTACCGGTCCCTTCCAGTGAAAGCGTACTCCCACCCCTAAGCGCGTTGACCCCCGCCCGGCCTCTCCCATCTGGGCTGTCTCCCATCTCCCACTTGCAGACCTTTTCCTTGCAGATGCCTATCCCGGAAAGCCCTTTCTTGTGCTGGCCCTCTACACAAGTCCTCCTGCGGGGGGAGGGACTTGTTGGAGGACCGAGGCCGCCTCTACAGAGCTCCTTTCCCGTACCTGGCGCACTAAGCCAGACTCTTCTTTCAACGTGTCCTCCATCATGTCCAACATCTTGACGATGCGAGGATCGTTGTACTCAAAGCGGAACCCGAAGGTCAGGGAGGCGATCACGTTGCTCACTGCTTTATTCAGGAGGTCCCTGGGGCTAAAGGGGCGTCCTGGAAGGGGACGGTGCAAGGTAGGGCGTCGCCTCCATCTGTTCTGTCCAGACCTCTCCAAACCTCCCAGACCTCCGTGTCCCTCAGCCCCAGCACTCACTCACCGGCCTTGTCTGCGAAGCCGGCACAGAGGCACGAGGCCTCCTCGGTCACCCACTGCTCCAGTGACTTCTTCCCCAGGCCGAAGTTGCGTAGTGTGGACAGAGAGAAGCGCCGCTGCTCGCGCCACGCCTTCCCATATCGCGCCAGAATCACTCCTGGGGGCGGGGCAGGCACGTGGGCGTGGCTCGGCCCTGGCCCCGCCCCTCCCAGGGAGCTGCTCACAGCCCCGCCCCCGTGAGGGAAGGTCTCGGGGCTGCCCGCCCACACTGGCCTCGCCCTCCCCTTCCAAATCCCGCCCACTTTGACACCCGCTTGCGCCCGGGGACCCGTTCCATTGGCTGCCGGCCCGCACTGCTCCCCGAGTTTCCCGTGCTTGGCGCCCGTCTTGGCTCCACTTTTTATTTTGACCACTCAGACCCCGTTCCACGTGGGGAAGGTCCTGGCCCGCCCCTGCCCTGCCCACCCCGACACTGTCCTCTTTCCTGCCCAAACCGACGTCCCCTTCGCGTTCGCAGTGACCCTGGGCCGCCCTCTCTTAGTAAGGCCCCCGCCCTCTGCCTCATCCAATTTCTCCTTCCCCAACGCTTGGCACAGTCTCCTTTGGTCACCTGCGACCCCTCAAATTCGTTGGCTCTTTCCTGCACCGAATGTCCGCGACCCTGCCTCCGGCTGCAGGGACGCGGCCTGCCCTCTCCACTTGCCTTCGGAGCGCGGCCCGTAACCCAGGTGCTCATAGACGGCCGGAGGTGGACGGTCGGAAGTGTCGTGGCTGCGGTACACCAGCGCCTCGCGCACGGCGGCCAGCCCGTTGAGCACGACTACCGGCGTCCAGACCTGCTGCAGGCTGAACACGTTCCCGAAGCGGCGCCGCAGCTGCAGGCCAAAGGTCGAGGGTGTTTGGCAAGCCCAGGCCGTGCCAGGCTGTGGGCCCAGCCTCCCAGCGTTAGCCTCTGGGCACCACTGGGACCCCTCCAGCAGCGAGCAACTGCAAGGACTTTATCTAGTCTTGTGAGCCCGGGGGGTTACATCCACTAGTTTTGAGGCTCTCAAGTTGGATGAGGCCATCCTACTCACAGACCCAGCTATGACTGTGCAAGTGTCACAAAATGGTCAGCAGGCCAAGTTAGCATCCTATTTTACAGGTGAAGAAACTGAGGTTCATAGACGGGAGCAGGGAGGCCCAAGGTCTCATGGAGGCAAAAGATTTGAACCAGATCACTGTGCCTCTCTCAACCTCAACTCGCCTGATTTAAATAGGGCTCATGACCAGACTTCCCTGTGTTCTCAAGACCTTTCCTCCCAGAGTAACCCTCAGGGATCAGGTTCACATACTTTAAGAGCTGGCCGGCTGAATCCCCAGCCTATCGCCATGCTGTAAACCCCCCACCCCCTGGCCTTTGTCCTCTCTGACCTCTGTTTGGAAAATCCAAACAGTTCTCGGGCCCTGAACAAACGCCCTCCCTCAGGAGGTCTTGGCTTCACCCGGCGCCCACTGTCCACTGCTAGGTGGGGCCCTAGGACCACCGCTGCGCGCTCCCCACCCCTCCGTCCTCACCTGGTTGAAGCTGGGACGCGGGTCCTCGAAGTCCACCTGCAGCAGGTTGCCCAGCACCGGCAGCGGCGTGGGGCCTGGTGGGTAGCGTGCGGCCCAGCGTGGGCGCCGGTGCATCAGGTCCAGCAAGAGCAGGAAGATGAGGACGGCCACGGCCAGGGGCCCCAGCGTGTCCCCAGACAGCAGGCCCATGGCTGCCTCCGCGGGCGCTGGCTTCTTCACCACTCCGGCACCCGGGACCAGGCCAGCGCGGCACTCTCACTCCACCTCCGGGCTCCGCCAGTCCGGGGCCTCTTTATAAAGGGAGCGGAGGACCGGCCTTTGCCCTCTGCCCTGAGGTGTCTTGTCGGGGAGATTGTGCTGCCAGAGGGTACAGAGAGGGGTCAAGGAGAGTCAGGCGCACGGCGCCCGCCGTCCCTCACGCGTGCTCTCCACGTGCTTCCGGAGGTGGCTGGAGAGCACAAGAGGCCCCCCTCCCCCGGCCTGACTCCCCAGCTCGGCAGAGTCGAGGAAGAATCCAGGTCTTGGGAATGGGTTCTGCCACCACCTGTCGCCTGTCAGCCCCTACTGCGGCCACAGCCCCGTGCCCGGAACGTGTTCCTGTCCTCCTCCTGAGTGGCCTGCCCCGCCCTGTGTTACTGGTCCTTGCCCCGTGCTGGCGGGAGGACCTACCGACCGGAGGGACCACCGATAAAGATCTTGGTGTCCCCTCACTTCCCACTGGTACACGCAACACACACAGAATCACACGCTCATGAACCACATTTACACACATTCACATCCTGACTAGCCCATGCTCACATGCATAGCTCCACACCCACACACCCACACCCACGAGTGCCTGGGTTACCACCTTCCACTCACAGAGACCCAGCAGCAAGGGCTCTAGTTCTGGGCGGCTGCCTGGACTCAGCGGCCTCCCTGCACCTGCAGGCTGCTCTCGGGGATGCCGGCGCCTTACCTGGCGGGCTGCTGCCTCAGTTTCCACCTGGTGTGGCTGAGCGAAGTTGAGTCTGGGGGTAGGGAGGCAGCAGGGTTGTTTTCCAAAATCCATTAGTGAAAGTGAACTCGCTCAGTCATGTCCGACTCTTTGCGACACCACGGACTGTAGCCTACCAGGCTTCTCCTTCCATGGGATTTTCCAGGGAAGAGTACTGGAGTGGGTTGCCATTTACTTCTCCCGAAGATCTTCCAGACCCAGGATTGAACCCAGGTCTCCCACATTGTAAGCAGGCGCTTTACTGTCTGAGCCACTAAAACCCAGGCATCCTCCCAAAAAACTTGCAAACTACCCCCTCAAAACACATATAACCCAGTTATATCCTACAGAAGTGATCTTCAAATATTTACTCATAACTTTTGAATAACTGTCCCCTCACACATTTGCAAGTTAATGTGTAATGTCTTTATCACACATCAAAATACTTTAAAAATCTACCATTTCTGCCATATTGTAAACACTGATATTTAAATATAATTATGTTGCTCTTTTAAATGTTTTAACTAGTCTTTCTTCATCTACCTGCAGGCATGGTGTACTATTATTTTCAGGGGTCTTTGGGGAAAACAGCCCCTGCCCATGAGATTGCTGTGGAGTCATCACAGGTGGGGACCTCTGTCAGGGGCTAAGGGGACTGTCTCATGTAGCACAAAGAGTGGTCATACTGCTTGATCAGAAATGATTAACCAAATGTGTGTGTGTGTGTGTGAGGACTCTGCAGAAATTTGCTGTGTTCTCAGCAAAGTGTCAAACAAAGCCCCCCTCTACCACCCCCAGTCCCCCCACCCCCGTCCTGCCTTGGGCTGGCTGTATGGTCACCCCAGGGCTTTGTGGCTGTCAGCTCATCTCAGGGCTCCGTGGCAGGAACAGATGACCCCTACTGTGTGAGTGGTCTTGGAATATGGTTCCACATTTGTACGTGAAGGGGGTGGTGGTGAACAGGACACCTGCCTGGGGTCACATATCCTCTTGGACATTGCAGGTCCAGGGACCTGTGACTGAAGCCCCCACTCCCAGCCCTCTGTCAGGAAAACACACATGGAAGCCGGATGTCCACTGAGAGTCACTAGCCAAATTAGGGGATGTCCATCTGTTGAAACCTTGCAACCCCCAGCAGCATTTTGTGTGTGTGTTGGAGTATAGCCAGGAAACATGTGACAGTTTCAGGTGAACGGCGAAGGGAAACTTTGTTTTGTACTGGGGTGTAGCCAATAAACACGTGGTGACAGTTTCAGGTGGCCCGTGAAGGGACTCAGCCATACATGCACGTGCATCCATTCTCCCCGCCTCCCACCAGCAGCTCCCACTTTGTAGAGGAGGAAACTTAGGCTCCCAGAGGGACAGTGACTGGACCGAGGCTGCCCAAGGTGACACGTTAGAGTCACATGCCTGGTCTCTGGAGGGCCCCTGCTCTCCCTCTGGCGCGACTGGGAAGAGAGGAGTTTCACGGGGACAAGCTTCTCTGTGACCCAGCAGCACAGAGACGTGTGGGCTACGTAGTTGGGGAGTGACTGTCAGAGGCTGGAGAGCCCTAAGAAGGCCCAGGTGGGCAGGTGCCTTAGAGCTTCCCTAATAGCTCAGTGGGTAGAGAATTCACCTGCAGTACAGAAGACCCCGGTTCCATTCCTGGGTCAGGAAGATCCCCTGGAGAAGGGATAGGCTACCCATTCCAGGATTCTTGGCCTTCAGTTGTGGCTCAGCTGGTAAGGAATCCACCCGCAATGTGGGAGTTCTAGGTTCGATCCCTGGGTTGGGAAGAACCCCTGGAGAAGGGAACATCTACCCACTCCAGTATTCTGGCCTGGAGAATTCCGTGGACTGTATAGTCCGTAGGTTTGCAAAGAGTTGGACACAACTGAGCCACGTTCTCTTTCGGAGACAGAGTTCTATGTTGCTTCCTTTTTTTTTTTTAAGTTTACCAAACTTTCATTTTAAAAAGCTTTATTGTCATCAAAGAAATGTGTATACATAGTTTGATGAGTCAAACTTTTAAGACTTGGAAAAAGTCTGTTGTTTGTCCCGACCCTCTTCACCCACAATTCTCACAGCCCAGGGTGGAAATCTTTCTAGCTTCCAACTTTCTAGCTGAAGCCTTTGATTTTGCCTCCAGTGTTCTAAATAGAAAGCTTATCCTGCTTTGTCTTGATTGTTCAGATTTAAACAGTATCATTAGACACACTAGAATTCTTTCAAGAAAAGATGAGGATTTAGCTCTGACAACAACTGAACACTTTATGCCACCTCAAGCACACATCTCACCTCTCTCTAGTCTTCCACTATAATTATAGCCTAGGTTTTGGCATTCTAAATGTTTTGAGTGATGACATCTTTCAGTTCAGGTGCTCAGTGGTGTCCGACTCTGCGACCACATGGACCACAGCTCGCCAGGCCTCCCTGTCCATCACCAACTCCCAGAGCTTGCTCAAGCTCATGTCCATTGAGTTGGTCCCGCCATCTCATCCTCTGTTGTCCCCTTCTCCTCCTGCCCTTAATCTTTCCGAGCATCAGGGTCTTTTCCAATGAGTTAGCTCTTTGCATCAGGTGGCCAAAGTATTAGAGTTTCATCCTCATCAGTCCTTCCAATGAATATTCAGGACTGATTTCTTTTAGGATGGACTGGTTGGATCTCCTTGTCCAAGGGACTCTCAAGAGCCTTCTCCAACACCTGAGTTCAAAAGCATCAATTCTTTGGCACTCAGCATTCTTTATAGTCCAACTCTCACATCTAGTCCTGACTACTGGAAAAAGCATAGCCTTGACTAGAGGGACCTTTGTTGGCAGAGTAATGTCTCTACTTTTTAATATTCCGTCTAACTTGGTCATAACTTTCCTTCCAAGGAATAAGCGTCTTTTAACTTCTTGGCTGTAATCACCATCATCAGTGATTTTGGAGCTCAAAAGACTGTCCCTGTTTCCACTGTTTTCCCATCTATTTGCCATGAAGTGATGGGGCCAGATGTCTTGATCTTTGTTTAAACTCTCACATCCATACATGACTACTGGAAAAACCATAGCTTTGACTAGACAGACCTTTGTCAGCAAAGGAACGTCTCTGCTTTTTAATATGCTGTCTAGTTTGGTCATAGCTTTCCTTCCAAGGAGCAAGCGTGTTTTAATTTCATGGCTGCAAAATCATCATCTGCAGTGATTTTAGAGCCCAAGAAAATAAAGTCTCTCACTGTTTCCGTTGTTTCTCCATCTATTTGCCATGAAGTAACGGGACTGGATGCCATGATCTTAGCTTTTTGCATGTTGAGTTTTAAGCCAGTGTTTTCACCCTCTTCTTTCACGTTCATCAAGAGGCTCTTCAGTTCCTCTTTGCTTTTGTCCTTGAACATCAGGTGTTAAAACTTCAGAAGACAAGGGGATGGAAACCAGACGGGGATGTAGTTTCTTGACCCTCTCACAAGCCTGCCGAGGACCTCAAGGAATGGATTCCTGGGCCTCCCCACTCTCCATGGATCTAGTCCACTCTGGCTGCAGCCCCATACCCTCTGACCCTGACTCTGGTTCTTTCCAGTCTTCCAGCAAAGGCGCAAATGCAAACCCTGGTACTGCCTGCCCAAGTGTGTGTCACCTCCAGACTGGAATGACGGCCACCAGGCACTCCCTCTTGGTCAGCCTCCTGCCTCCTCCAGGCAAGGGGTTGGTCACATTATGCCAGGGTTCTGCTAGCCTCAGAACCCTCCAACAACTCAAGGGGTAAGATTTGAGGTTGAGTTTTTAAACCAGTGAAGCTGATGGGAACTCAGAGGCCCAAACCCATTCAAATGTAAAGGCATGGGAACTCAGAGGGTGGGGCAGGGGGCATTTCCAGGGCAGACCTGGTTAAGCCCCCTGCCCCCTAGCCATCCCCGGAGTATGTGAGGCAACCCTTCTTTCTGAACACAGCTGGAGTAGTTCAGGGTCCTGGAGGCTGAGAGCCTGGAGGAGGCGCTCGGCCCTCCTGTACCCCCTCTTACCCTGTGCCCTCCCTCGCACCCCACCCCCCAACAGTGAGAGGACCGGTTCTTCCCAGGTTGCCTTTGACGGGACCGAGTGCTTGTAGTCTTCAGGTGGGGGTTGTCAACATTTGCAATTCCTGCTTGGCTTGTGCAAGCGGCTCGGGCTCCTCCCCTTCCAAATTCCCACATCCCCACTCTCCTGCCAGGCCCGGGGCCGGCATTTGGGGCTGGCTGGGGCCCAACTGGCCTTCCTCAGCGTATCCAGTCTTTCCTGCGTCTTGCCTTGGCCAAGGCTTGGATTCTGCTGGGCTCTATCGGGACACACCCTGTGCCTGTTGCTGGGCTGGGGGAGGGATGGCAAGGGTGGGCCCCTGCTTCAAAGTGCTCATGACCAAGAGGAGGAGGGGGAGCCAGGAGGTGACACACCAGGCCAGCAGTTGCAGGGATGGCTTTGACGGCTGTGGGGTCGTTTCCCCAGGGTGGAGTAGACTTTCTGGGAAAACCTCCTGGAGGACTTCGGGTGGCTTGGGACTGCAAACCGAGGTAACCTGACTGCAGGGTTAAGGCACCACTGCAAAGCAGCAGGACCGTGGCAGCTCCAGGTGGGGCTTTTAGTCTGGCAGAGGGCTGGGTGGTGGGAAACTCGGGTTCTTGGGCCTCAAGGAGGCAGGGAGACCAGCTCTGAGGCCACTGAAAAGACCAAGAGGGGAAGACCCGGGGGGAGCCCTGGGGACCTCTCAGAGCCAGCCGGAGGCAGGGAGACCAGCTCTGAGGCCACTGGAAAGACCAAGAGGGGAAGACCCGGGGGGAGCCCTGGGGACCTCTCAGAGCCAGCCGGTGGCAGGGAGACCAGCTCTGAGGCCACTGGAAAGACCAAGAGGGGAAGACCCGGGGGGAGCCCTGGGGACCTCTCGGAGCCAGCCGGTGGTCTCCCGTCGGCCTCGGCTGAACGCTTCTGTCCCAGCTGGCAGCAATCTTCCACCCTGGACGGCCAGGGAGGCCGGTGGTACTGCTGGGGCTGGCAGGATGGTCGTCACAGCTTTGTCACAGTGGCCCCGGTAAACTGTCCCCATCTACCCTCTGTTTTGTGTCATGCCCTCTGCAAACAGTCACTCTAATGGACGTGTGAAAGGCAGGGACAGATACGCTTGTTATTCAGGCAGTGCCCTCCAAACACCAGGGATGGAGGTTCTAGTCCAGGACGGTATGGCCTTGGGGAACACCTCAATCATGAGGCCAACGCCGTTTCAATCCTTGTGCAATCGTAGCCTTGGAGTACCCTGCACTCACACGCCAGGCGCTGCTGTTCACACCCCATGCTCCCCACCATATGTAAGATCGGCGGCTTTATGGTTTCCAAGGCACCGAGTCTCAGGGGTCACAGCAGCGGGTCAAAGTTACAGAGCACCATTAGGGTCGATCTCAAAACTCAGGCTCTGGACCACTGCTCTACAGCAGAAATACACTTCTATGAGGCCCGAGGGCCAGCATTTAAGTTCCTGCAGACTTACTATTTTAGAAACACGCTCAGGCGCCCCTTGCTGGCTTCTGCTTTGGTGAAGCGGCTGGTGTTGGAGGGATGGGCACCCCTCCCCGCCTCTCCCCTTCTCCACCCCCC
>SJYX01012334.1:0-29676 GCA_006410675.1 Oreotragus oreotragus
AGTTACCATATGATCCAGCAAGCCTACTTCTGGACATACATCCAGAAAAGATAAAAACTCTAATTTGAAAAGATACATGCACCCTAATGTTCACAGTGGCACTATTTATTAACACAGTAGTTAAAACATGGAAGCTAAGTGTCCATCAACAGATGAACGTATAAAAAAGATGTAGTATGTCTACACCATGGAATATTACTCATCCATAAAAAAGAACGGAATATTGCCATTTGCAGCAACATGCATGAACCAAGAGATTATTATACTAAGTGAAGTAAGTCAGAGAAAGAAAAATATTCTATCGCTTATATGTGAAATATAAAAAAACAATACAAATAAACTTATCTACAAAAGAGAAACAGATTCACAGATACAGAAAATAAATCTATGGTTACCAAGTGGAAGGCAAGGGAGGGATAAATTAGGATTATGGGATTAACTGATACACATAAAGTAAACAACAAGGATTTACTCTGTAGCACAGGGAATTATATTCATTATCTTGTAATACATAGAAGAAAGCAATCTGAAAAAGAATATGTAACTGGGTCACTTTGCTATATAACTGAAACTAACACAATATTATAAATGAACTATGGTGGAGGTGGTTTAGTCGTTAAATTGTGCTCGACTCCTGCGATCCCATGTCTGTAGCCTGGCAGGCTCCTCCATCCATGGGATTCTCCAGGCAAGAATACTGGAGTGGGTTGCCATTTTCTTTTCCAGGGGATCTTCTCAACCCAGAGATCAAACCTGAATCTCCTGCATTACAGGCAGACTCTTTACCAACTGAGCTACAAGGGAAGTCCCAAAACACTTTAATGAAATTAAAAAAAAAAAAAAACCCTCCTGTTTTAGAGTGCTATACCAGGTCTATTAAGGAAGTGGTTGTAAGAGCTTTCTACACTGGTGAGAAACCTCATTTTATCACTGACGCTGTCATCAGCAAACACTGAAGATAAAAAGCAGACTGCAGTTAATTTCATTACTGTTTCTAAATTCTCTATAGANAAAAAAAAAAAAAACCCTCCTGTTTTAGAGTGCTATACCAGGTCTATTAAGGAAGTGGTTGTAAGAGCTTTCTACACTGGTGAGAAACCTCATTTTATCACTGACGCTGTCATCAGCAAACACTGAAGATAAAAAGCAGACTGCAGTTAATTTCATTACTGTTTCTAAATTCTCTATAGAGTGGACATTCCCTTTCTGCCTGCATCTGAGGTGGAACTCCTCCTGCCCTCAACCCAACCCTTTGGTATGCTACTATATAGAGTAGTAAGATTTATGGATTAACAACTAGCCTGATCAATAAGATACTGCTGATACATAATCACAAACTCTTCCATTAAACTTTGGTCAACAGACAATAATCAAGTACAACTGTACTTCTTAATTAGGAAACCTACAATTAACCTGATTTAGTATCTACTGAAGAAAGACTGTGGCAAATTCTGAAAGAGATGGGAATCCCAGACCACCTAACCTGCCTCTTAAGAAATCTGTATGCAGGTCAGGANGGCGGGGGATGGGGAGGGAGGTGGGAGGGATGTTGAAAGGGGAGGGGGCACAGGTAAACCTATGGCTGACTTGTGTGGATGTTGGTAGAAACCAAAGCAATACTGTAAAGCAATTACCCTGTAATTAAAAATAAATCCATTTAAAAGAAAACTACAGTGATGTATCATCTCACACCAGTCAGAATGGCCATCAAAAAGAATAAAAGCTGGAGAAGGTGTGGAGAAAAGGAAATGCAAATGGATACAGCCACTATGGAGCACAGTATGGAGATTCCTTAAAAAACCAGGAATAAAACTACCGTATGAGCCAGCAATCCCTCTACTGGGCATATAGCCCGAGGAAACCATAACTGAAAAAGACACATGTACCCCAATGTTCACTGCAGCACTATTTACAATTCGGACATGGAAGCAACCTAGATGTCCACTGACAGGTGAATGGATAAAGAAGGTTTGGTACACATACACAATAGAATATTACTCAGCTATAAAAAGAAACGCATTTGAGTCTGTTCTAATGAATCAGATGAACCTAGAGCCTATTATACGGAGTGAAGTAAGTCAGAAAGAGAAAGACAATATCATACATAAAAGTATATATATATGGAATTTAGAAAGATGGCACTCATGATCCTATTCGCAGGGCGGCAAAGGAGATGCAGGCACAAAGAACAGACTTTTGGACACAGTGAGGGAAGGTGACGGTGGGGTGATTTGAGAGTAGCACTAAAACATATCCATTACTATATGCAAAATAGAGAGCCAGTGGGAATTTGCTCTGTGACAACCTAAACAGGCATGGAGAGGAAGGGGACATATGCATACCCATGGCTGATTCATACTGATGTTGGCAGAAACCATCACAATATAAAGTAACTATCCTCCAATTAAAAATAAAATATTTTAAAAAATAAAAATGGTTGTACCCACTTAACTCTGTACTCAGCAGTATATGAGAGTTATACTGATACACATCCTCACCAACACTTAGTATTGAAATATTTTTAATTTTATCTATTCTCATGAGTGTGACAGAGTACATCATCAAGTTCTTAATTTACATCTCCTTGAATATTAGCAAGGTTTAGAATGTTTTCACGTGTTTATTGGTTATTTGAATATTCTCTTTTGTAGCATGTCAATTTGAGGGTCCGGTTCATTTTTTTCCTACTGGGTTGTCTTTTTCTTCCTTACTGTATCCACTGTGACAATCGTAGTCACGTTTCATGTAACTACCGATGTGCATGCTGTGCTAAGTCGTGTCCGAGTCTTTGTCACGCTGTGGACTGTAGCCCATCAGGCTTCCCAGGGAACTCTCCAGGCAGGAGTACTGGAGTAGGCTGCCATGCCCTGCTCCAGGGGATCGCCTTGACCCAGGGATCGAACCCCATCTCTGACGTCTCCTGCAGCAGCAGGTGGGCTCTTCACCACTGGAGCCACCTGGGAAGCCCGTCTTACCCACTGTGTGTACATGCTAGGTCGCTTCAGCCGTGTCTGAGTCTGTGTGACCAGAGCCGACCATCAGGCTTCTCTGTTCATGGGATTCTCTAGGCAAGAGTACTGAAGTGGACTGCCGTATCCTCTTCCAGGGGATCTCCCTGACCCAGGGGTCAAACCCACACCTCTCATGCCTCTCACATTAGAGATGGCTTCTTTACCACTAGTGTGCTACCCGGGAAGCCCATCTTAATTACTACATGCTTCCAATCTGTTCCTCCTGTTCTACATTCCTTTTGCTCTCTTTTATCTCTTTTGTTAAGGGATTATTTCTTGTTAGTCTAATTTTCCTTTAGTTTGGAAGTTAAATATTCTTTTTAAAGAATATTTTAAAATATTCCTTTTAAATTAAATAACATTTCTGTAATGGTTATCATACAAATTATATCATGTATTCTTTAAAGTCTGAGGTTAATTAATTCTTATCATCTTCTCAACTGTTGCCATGACACAACAACAAATAACTAACTAATCTAAATGAAGTCAGACTTCATTTAGATTTACCCTTTATATTTACCAGTTTCATTGTTCATCTTAAGTCTATTTATCTTCTCTTTATTATCTCCTTCTTTCTAAACAGATTTTGATTATATTTTATGGTTCTTTTTATAATATCTTAAGCTCAATGTTTAATTAATTTTTGATGTTCATTCTTAAAATCAGTTCTAAAATATTTTAAGTTTAAATATTGTTGTTCCTTTGGCCATCAGTTACTTAAAAGTTTGCTTCTTCATTTCCAATGTATGTTTTTTTCCCCTCCTGGTTATATTTTGTTACTGACTTTTAGGTTCATTGTACCGTGGTTAGAATATGTAATCTATTTGATGACAGTCCTTTAGAATTGATTAAGACATGTTTTGGGGCTTCCAAGGTAGCGCAGCAGTAAAGAATCTGCCTGCCAGTGTAGGAGATGTGGGTTTGATACCTGAGCCAGGATGATTCCCTGGAGGAGGAAATGGCAACCCACTCCAGTTATTCTTTCCTAGAAAATCTCATGCACAGAAGAGCCTGGTGGGCTACACTCCATGGGGCTGCAAAGAGTTGGACATGACTGAGCAACTGAGCATGCACGGAAGACATGCTTTAATCCTTGTAACGGGTCAAGTTTCTTAACTGTTCAGTGTGAGACTGAACTGATTCTGCACTTACAGGGTATATCATTCTCCACATACTCACTACATCCATCTGTGCTATACACACATCCTTCAGTCTTACTGATTTTCTGTCTACGTGATCTATCAGTTACTGTCACACACGTGTCAAAATCTCTGTGAGCGAATTTGACATTTTTCTTCCAAGTTCTGTCAGCTTTCACCTTATGCATTTTCTTCCCAGTGAACTGAACCTTACATCAATTTCCAGTGACTCTCTCCATTCCTTTTCAGTGATCTTACTTATATTTATTCATTTGGGGTGTGCTGGGGCTTTACTGCTGTGTGGGCTTTCCTTTCATTGTAGCGAGCAGGGGCTGCTCTCACGTTTCAAAGCACCAACTTCTCGCTGTGGCGGCTTTTCCTGTGGCAGAGCACGGGCTGTTAGGGGTGCGGGCTTCCGCAGCCATGGCAGCTGGGCTTCAGGCCGCTGAGCTTTAGAGCACAGGCCCAGCAGTTCTGGCACAAGGGAACAGTTGTTCTGTGGCATGTGGGATCTTCCCAGATTAGAGATCGAACCCATGTAACCTGCACTGGCAGGTGGATTCTTTATCACCGAGCCACCAGGAAAGCCTTCTTTATTTCCAATAATGTTTTTTTCTTATTTATGTATGTATGTATTTTTCATGCAAATTCAGGGTGAGAAAACACACTGGAGATCACTTGGTTTTGTAATGCTTTCTGCCTTACAGTCCTACCTATCTCATATTGATATAGCAATATCAGCTTCCTATTTTAATCTGCCTACCGTGATTGCCTTGTAGAAATCTTTTTATATCTTATGATTTAGATATACTTATGAATAGCTTAAAACTAGATGTTGTTGATGATTAATCCAATCTGACAATCTCTGTCTTTTAACTTGAGTATCTGTCCATTTATATTTACTAACATATATTAAATTTTATCTTTTTATTTCAGCTATTTTTCTCACCCTTTCCATCTTTCTTTTTTTAATTTATTTTTAATTGGAGGATAACTGCTCTACAGTGTTGCATTGGTTGCACCTGTCTCTTATACACATCTAGATGTGTATAAGAGACAGGTATATGAGAGTTATACTGATACACATCCTCACCAACACTTAGTATTGAAATATTTTTAATTTTATCTATTCTCATGAGTGTGACAGAGTACATCATCAAGTTCTTAATTTACATCTCCTTGAATATTAGCAAGGTTTAGAATGTTTTCACGTGTTTATTGGTTATTTGAATATTCTCTTTTGTAGCATGTCAATTTGAGGGTCCGGTTCATTTTTTTCCTACTGGGTTGTCTTTTTCTTCCTTACTGTATCCACTGTGACAATCGTAGTCACGTTTCATGTAACTACCGATGTGCATGCTGTGCTAAGTCGTGTCCGAGTCTTTGTCACGCTGTGGACTGTAGCCCATCAGGCTTCCCAGGGAACTCTCCAGGCAGGAGTACTGGAGTAGGCTGCCATGCCCTGCTCCAGGGGATCGCCTTGACCCAGGGATCGAACCCCATCTCTGACGTCTCCTGCAGCAGCAGGTGGGCTCTTCACCACTGGAGCCACCTGGGAAGCCCGTCTTACCCACTGTGTGTACATGCTAGGTCGCTTCAGCCGTGTCTGAGTCTGTGTGACCAGAGCCGACCATCAGGCTTCTCTGTTCATGGGATTCTCTAGGCAAGAGTACTGAAGTGGACTGCCGTATCCTCTTCCAGGGGATCTCCCTGACCCAGGGGTCAAACCCACACCTCTCATGCCTCTCACATTAGAGATGGCTTCTTTACCACTAGTGTGCTACCCGGGAAGCCCATCTTAATTACTACATGCTTCCAATCTGTTCCTCCTGTTCTACATTCCTTTTGCTCTCTTTTATCTCTTTTGTTAAGGGATTATTTCTTGTTAGTCTAATTTTCCTTTAGTTTGGAAGTTAAATATTCTTTTTAAAGAATATTTTAAAATATTCCTTTTAAATTAAATAACATTTCTGTAATGGTTATCATACAAATTATATCATGTATTCTTTAAAGTCTGAGGTTAATTAATTCTTATCATCTTCTCAACTGTTGCCATGACACAACAACAAATAACTAACTAATCTAAATGAAGTCAGACTTCATTTAGATTTACCCTTTATATTTACCAGTTTCATTGTTCATCTTAAGTCTATTTATCTTCTCTTTATTATCTCCTTCTTTCTAAACAGATTTTGATTATATTTTATGGTTCTTTTTATAATATCTTAAGCTCAATGTTTAATTAATTTTTGATGTTCATTCTTAAAATCAGTTCTAAAATATTTTAAGTTTAAATATTGTTGTTCCTTTGGCCATCAGTTACTTAAAAGTTTGCTTCTTCATTTCCAATGTATGTTTTTTTCCCCTCCTGGTTATATTTTGTTACTGACTTTTAGGTTCATTGTACCGTGGTTAGAATATGTAATCTATTTGATGACAGTCCTTTAGAACTGATTAAGACATGTTTTGGGGCTTCCAAGGTAGCGCAGCAGAAAAGAATCTGCCTGCCAGTGTAGGAGATGTGGGTTTGATACCTNGCACTGGGCAGGCTCCTGGTGTTACACAGTAGCTTCCCACTAGCTATCTATTTTACACATAGTAGTTTATATACGTCAGTAGTACTCTCTCAATTTGTCCCACCCTTTCCTTTCCCCACTGTGTCCAAAAGACTGTTCTCCACATGCTTCTTGCCTTCATTGGATTGAATGTATTTTGGTCAATCCTTTTTATCTCTTTCTACTGACTCAGAAATTACATATTTTATTTGTTTCTTTTGGTGAACTGCTTAGAATTTTTACCATTCATATTCTATCAAGACACACATTTAACCAATTTATTGACTCCCTCAAACAGTATTAAAACCTTAGAATGCTTTTAACTCAACTCCCTTCCTAACTTCTATCTATTTGTGGTCATATAATTTAATTCTAGCTTTTGCTTTTTAAATCCCTAAATGATTAACTGCAGGTTTATATCAGCAGTTTAATTTATATTTACCCATATTTCATTACTTTCTCTGCTTATTTTCCTTCTTAAAATTCAAGTCTTTCACTTGTGACCACTCCACTTTCACCTAAAGAACATGCTCTATTTAATACTTCCTTTAGTGATGTCCACGGGGACAAACACTCTCAGGTTTCACGGAAAACACCGTTATTTCATCCTTCTCCTTGAAAGCTGGCTGCTCGTTTTACCACCCAGGTTGCCAGTCGTTGCCTCACAGCACACTGAAGGTGCGGCTGCACCATCTTACAGGTCCCACTGATGCCACCGAGAAGCCAGCTGTCCGTGTAAATGTTTTTCTTTTTTCACCGGTGCTTCCGCAGTCTCACTACAGTATGTACAGGTGTTCTATTTACCTTGCTTGGGATTTGCTGGGTTTAACGAACCTGAGGATTGCCGTCTTCCTTTCTCAGAGCAGTTCATTACTAACTCATCCTTACCCTGAGGATGCTGTCCTGTGTAGTTCTACGTGAGAGCTCCTTTCAAGGCTCCCAGCCTAGGCAGGGCCTGGGCTTTATAGTCTCCCCTAATCCAAAGAAGATCAGTGAAAGCCTGCAAGCTAAAAGGCAGCCTCAGCACTCCATCTATTTTCATGGGCTCCTCCTTTCACTTACTTTCTGACTTCTGAGATTTTCTGTCAACTTGTCAATACTTTTAATTTTTGGTTTCTTAAAAGCATTTTATTTATCCAGCATTCTAAGCTGTTTTTAGCAGGAGGCAGTCAGGATGTCCAGTTTACCAAACTGCTGGGAGTATAAGTTCTCATATAAAGTTTCCTTACAAGCCTGCAGGTGATTCTGAAGTGCCCTCCAAGTTCAGGGCTAAACATCCAGGAAGGCTGCTCACTGGGCAGTCTCTGGTCATCTCTTCATCATCATGGTGACTTGCCTAACTCAGCCCTCGGTCCACTTAACCTCACAGCAGCACCTGACAGTGTCTATCCCTCCCGCAAGTCCTCACAATTCAGGCCTCCCCCACACTGAGATGCCAAGTGTCCAGGCATCAGCTTCTCTGCAAACAGAAGGACAGTGTCCTGACCATCATCCTGATCTCAAAATGTCCTACACTCAGCAGGAAACCATTTACTGAGTGAATACATGACTTCTCCAAAGTCACTTACCAGGTGGGTTAAAAACGATGATATCATCCAAGAGCTTAGACATTTCCTGTTCAAGGACTGCTAAGGTGATTTTTCCATTTTGTTCTAGGGAGCTGAGGAACTGAACCATCTGATGAGTGAAGGCTCGGCATTTTGGAATTGCATCCTGACAATAAAAAAACGATCATTCAAATAAGTCCATGCCAACAGTGTTAAATGAATATTCCCTGGGAGCACAGCACTGCACTGACTGCCTCAACAGGGAGTGAAGAGGACAGAGCAGGAAGCCACGTGAAGAAAGGCATGTCTAAGGGCCCTGTGCAGGGGAACAGAAGTCTTTCATAACACCGAGACTAGAACCCACATTCTCCCAAATTCCAGTAGCAGTTTTTACTGCATTGATAACATTAACCACACACTAAGTACATGCCAGGAACTTTTCCAAAAATTCTATGTTCATTGCTTAATCTAATCTTCAGAACACGTTAAAGGCAAGGTATTATTTTCAGTTCAGGTGAGAAAGCCAAAGAATGACAGTGAGTTGGGGATATGAGTTTGTCAGACCTTAATCTCACGTTCATTATCTGCTGCCATTCTGTTGCCAATGACACTCAGATCAGCAAACCAATAGACACTGCTGTCCCTTAATCCTTTTCACTTCTTGTTAGCATGTGGCACTGCTAGCGGGTAAAGGCTTACTGGAAGAAATAAGTGAAACTAAAAGACCCAAGAAGCCAAAATAATATATACATCCTTCGGCTTTTTCTAATGAGCCATTGCAGGGTTCAAGACAGTCCTCAGCAGCACTAACACGACCGGCCCTGAAGAACACTCTGCCTTCCACAGCACTTAACTTACAAGATGTTTCTGGCTGTCAGTAGGAACAGAAAGGCCTGCAGACACTTTCAAGAGCTTCACAATTAATTCCGCAGAAGACTCCTTTGCCAGGATGATAGATGGCTGGTAATGGCTGCTGAAATAGCCCAGCACACTCTGATATGACACAACATCCACAAGATGCCACGACAGTGAGCTTGTCTGTCCAAGCAGAGTAAGTAGAGGGGAATCCTAAAAACGAACACACACATTCCTTTAGTTCCAGCACGCCCATCTTTCCAGAAATATGTCTTTACTCAGTCTATGGAGTGAGCACTAACGCTGTGTATTATGAGCACAGAAGAGTTACGACATCAAATAAGCTTCTGCTCAAGGCAGAAGTACTCACGCAAGTAATAACTGAAGTCTTGGCAAAACACATTAATGTTAAGATTTGTAAGTGTTCAGAATCCAGTTTTCAAAGAAACTCTATGATCTTGTGGCAGAACAGCAATTAATGAGATGGAAAATGAAACTGATTTTAATACTATAACTTGGTGTGGTTCCCTTAGACTATGAACTGTCTGAGAAAACCAGGCAGCTAGTTGAAGGCACATCCCATAGGCCATGCATCTATTCAAACTGAAAGAGGCACTGGGGACACGGAAAAGCAGCACCTTCATACAGAGCGAGGATCTGAGGAACTCGCCAAGTCCTGATCACAGGCTCTCTAAACACTTACTGTTTGGTCCACCAGTTGATCTTCCTTTGCCAATAAAATCATCATGAAAAGGAGGCAGACAACCATGCCCCGGGTCTCTGGGCGGGGACTGGGGCTCCAGGCATCAGAGAGCACGCTGACCCAGTTGACTTCACAGAGAACAGACCCCAAAAACAAGAAGCAGCTCTTGGGGCTTCCTCGCTCCACCTAAAAGGAAACAACGCTTTCAGCTATCTCTGTATTTTGAAAATGTATATACATCAATGTCTACTAAATTAGATCTTTTAAATTACACTTTCTCCCCAGATTATAAAAATTATTTATAACTCTATCCCCCATTCCAGAGATTTAGACTTAATATTTATTTTTCCTCCCATGTTCGATGTGTGGAACATCTTTCAGCTTGTTTGGAGTTCATTATTTATTCCACTAAGTCTTAACAGGAGAGGAATGATCTTTGCTAGCTCTAGGGAGGGTGACAAACCTCTGCCACAGTTAGTCACCGGTGCTCAAGGGAGCCTACCACAGTCCTCAGATGTGCTGACAAGACCAAGGTGATATATTTACTAGTCACTGCTGCCCAAAGCTGAACGCGCATCAGAACCACCTGGAGGACTTGTCTGGGGATGGGGAGGGGGTGGGTGTATCCACAGAATTCTTAACGTCCTATATCTGGAGTTAACAAGTTCCCAGGTGGTACTGATGTTGCTGGTCCTGGGACCATACCTCGAGACTATACAAGACCAAGGTGATATATTTACTAGTCACTGCTGCCCAAAGCTGAACGCGCATCAGAACCACCTGGAGGACTTGTCTGGGGATGGGGAGGGGGTGGGTGTATCCACAGAATTCTTAACGTCCTATATCTGGAGTTAACAAGTTCCCAGGTGGTACTGATGTTGCTGGTCCTGGGACCATACCTCGAGACTATCATATTAACATATGTAATTTTCATATGGCCTTTTTAGTATAATGTTACACTATAAGTACATCTCTGTATCATTAGTTTTCATAACTTTTGATGACTAAAATCATTTTAAATCTTGTATTTTACTAAGACAACTGTCCTCAGCTTTCCTTAAGAGCTCAGCTACAGAGGTATGGCTGACAAGAACACCACTGGAACACTAAAAGACTGCATTAGATTTTACTCAGTGTCATAAATAACTATGGGTCTGCAATAATTAAAGCACTTAAAGTGTCTCAATAATAAATGTGATATTAGGTTAACAATGAACACAAATGAACTGGTGACTATGAACAAATGAACTGAAATGATCATAAAAAACTAAGACAAGATTAAAGACTTCTTTAAAACAGAAACTTAACAACAGCAACAAAAATGCCCGACTGGAATGTGACACTACTGTGCCTATTTTCTGTACCTATTGCTTCTACTCCAAAAACCCACACATTTATGGGGACTTTTTCCAGGCCATTCCAGGTCTTTATATGCCTATGATGCATTATTGGCTGCTATAGTAACACTTTTGTCACCTATAAGCTAATTATCCCTTACACAACTACTCAAAGAAACTAATGCTTAAGTATCGATTTACATTTTACTTCAATAGAAGTTTAACAATAAAAAGTTTTAATGATACTCTC
Source organism: Oreotragus oreotragus (assembly GCA_006410675.1). Lineage (NCBI taxonomy): Eukaryota > Metazoa > Chordata > Mammalia > Artiodactyla > Bovidae > Oreotragus > Oreotragus oreotragus. The sequence goes on from SJYX01012334.1 coordinate 11,398, forward strand.
ATAGAAAAACATGGATACATGCATACATAGAAACACCAAGACTGAGCGTGACGAAGTCATCACGCTATGTACTGCCATGACAATATCACGAATATCAAGGGGGTGAGTGCTTTATTACAGACAAAATCTTTCTGGAGCTTTAAAAATGGTCCTGTAAATGCTGTCTTACTAACACATTAAAATGACATCCACAGGATGCTGCTTTACATAAACACCATCCAGGCGATTAAGAACGTGAGCAGGGTCCACACCGGCACACACAGCAACTGGGCCGAAAACCCACAGTGAACAGGCTGCTCCCAAGACTCCAGGCTGTGGCATGAAAAGTAAAGGGCTTACCTTGAAGAAGGCCTCCATGAGCATCTGGTCAGGATGCAGGTCCCTCCATGGAAGTTTCTGGTAGGCACTGTGAAAAGCATACAGAATGAACTCTGGCATTTTGGGCGCTGTACATGCTTCACAGTAATGCATCAGGTGCAACCGAAGGGCTCCTTCGTCACCGGGCAAGAGCTTATCTAAAATTAAAAAAGAAAATACAACAGAATACCTTTGGGTTTATCTTTAAAACAAATAAAAAAACAAACACAAACCACAAATTTAAACTAAAAGTCTAAAACCTAACGTTCTCAACAATTACCCGGTTTCAAAGATTTTCACCTACCAGGGAAAAAACTGATGGCAGAGTAATAATGAAGAATGGTAATTTACTTATTACTTGGGTAACTGGAAGGAGAAGCTAGTATGTGGGAGATAGCAGAGGTGAGCAGTTTTTCCCTAAAACTTCTAAATATACGAATTTTTAACTCAAATACACCTCCACAAGCCCAATCAACTTTAGGCATCCTTTTAGTCTGTTGCCCTTAGCCACGGATTCAGTCTGATGCAACTGATCCATTCATCGGGCACCTTGGAAAAATCCAATGTACCTTGGAGAAATCTAATGTTCCTCAAAAGGAAATATTCCAAATAACTAAATCTGAACCCTCGGTGCAATACAACTAGACTGCTAACCATCATTCTAGCAAGTCACTTGAAAATGAGCCTCACACTCTCCCGCGACCTGATCACTCAGTATTAACCTCACAAGTATCAATTACTTTAGCACCTTCAACAGCTAGAGGCAGGGTAAGGGGCATTTAGCCGAGAACAAATTCCTTCAGACTTGCTGGTTCTTTGCACAGGAATGGAATTTAGTCAAAGAAGACAGAGTTACACACAATGGGAGCAGTTTCTCAACACTGACTGATGGAAGTTTCTCAACACTGACTTGTGAAAAATGATCAGTGAGCATCAACACACGTCACCAGTCGACTTATCACTAACATTCCCCTGCCCTCAATCCTAGTCCTTATGAAACAGTAACATATGTTTCTAACAATCTTTTAAAACAGAGATGAAGGGCAGCATTTGTTTAAATATGGACAGAAAAAAAAAAAAAGATAGTTCTGTTTAAATAAGGATGGATGTGTAGGAGAAGGTGTCTAGGAGGTAAGCTCTTAGGACCAGACGAGCTTCTCCAGTTCCAGCCCAGATGCAAGTAAGTGATGTGGCCTCAGATGAATTCTTTTTGATTTTCAGGTCCTCATTTTTCTAATCAACAAAAGCAGAGAGCTGAATCAGACACTCTCACTAAAAGGCTATATTTAATAATTCTTCATCTTGTTATGCACAGTTCTTCTGACTCCTCTCTCTGAAGTGAGCTACCCTACAGCCATACCACCCTGAACGCGCCCAATCTCGTCTGAACTGAGCTACCAGTTCTTAAGGCTAGCCAAGTACTTTCTTACTGCTAGGCCACTTTTTGATCTTCTATACACAAGCCTGTGACAGTGCTTGCCCCTTTATACTAAGAAACTAAATAAACAGCCTCTGTGACGATAGTTTTATACTCAAGTATTTGTCTCACTACAAATATATCCTGGATGGTAATAAGCAGCTAGAAGTCTGCCTTTCTAAAAAAAAAAACAAAAAAGAGTACTATTAGGATTTCATGTTACTCACTGAACCAATATTTATAAAGTGGACAGTGAGAATACATCATTATCCTAATCTTAGAGGAATGAAAAGAAGAATGTTTCTATAGCCTAGAGTTTGTATCATAACTGGGGAGGGGTGAGGGAAAGAGAGATAAGATATGTAAAGGTCAATCAGAAATACTGGATGAGGTACATCTAGAGAATGGAGTATTACTCAGCACTAAAAAGAAGAAAGCTCTCAAGTCACGAAAACAATGGAGAAACCTAAGTGCACATTACTAAGCAAAAGAAGCCCATCTGGAAAGCAACACTGTGAATGATCCTAACTACATGACATTCTGGAAAAGCTAAAACTATGGAGAAAGTAGAAGAAATCAGTGGCCTCTGAGGCTAGTAGGGAAGGAGGGGTGACTAGGAGAGGACAGGATATTTAGGACAGTGAAAATACTCTGTAGGATACTGTAATGGTAGATACACATCATTATACGTTTATCCAAACCCACAGAATGAACAACACCCAGCATGAGTCCTATGGACATTGGACTTCGGGTGATAACGTGTCAGTCCAGGTTCATCAACGATAACGAATGTACCATTTGGATGGGGCATGGTGACAGTGGGGGGCTGGAGGGGAGACTGCGCACTCAGAGTGGGGGGCAAAGGGCATATGCAAACTGTACTTTCCACTCAGTTATGCTGGGAACCTAAAGCTATACTAAAAACAGTCTATTTATATATATGTATGTATTGTTAGATGACAAATTTTATATATAACACATATTACTGCTATATATATTAACATATGTACTATTGCTATATTGTATATACATACTATTATAATACATAATCTATCATCTGGTGTTATTGTATATAAAATACTGGATGCATGTGTGTGTGTATGCACGTTCAGTTGGGCCCAACTCTTTGCCAACCCATGGACTGTAGCCCGCCAGGCTCCTCTGTTCATGGGATTCTCCTTGCAAAAATACTGGAGTGGGTTGCCATTTCCTTCTCCAAAATACTGGACGGCATCTTGTTAACTCCAGGACCCAGTGCCACATAAACACACGGCAGCCATGGAGGTGCACCACTGAGATCTCCCTTCAAACAGAACTTGCCACAGATCAGGCTACAGCACTTCAGCACCTGAGTCAAGGCCATCCTCCTCCCTTGAAACCCTCAGCCAACGGCTGAGCACTGACCTGGGTGCTTCCGCCAAAGGTGGGCTCCTCAATAAAGAATCACTGCACTCCAGTGCCCCATCTGGCTGGCCACAACTTTCTCAGACCTGCCCTGCAGACTGAGACTCTGCCTTCCTACTCTCCTTTCACAGGTGTTACACCTGCACCAGAGCCGAAGGCTTTGCTTGTCTACCTCTGTTCCTCTCCCTCTTATTTTCACAGGCATTACCCCCAACACCTCTTAGCGTTCTGGCTCCATCATGGTGTCTGCTTCCCACAGATTTCAACTGCAACAATGTGCTATAAAGACTTAGACACAGGAGAGAAATGCACCCCGTGAACAGATATGCAGGAAGACACAAAGGGCTAGAGGCTTCACTCAGCGAGTGGAATCAGCATAAGCAAAAAAGTGGCAGTGGGAAGGTGGAAGGACGCTTAGGGGAACAGTGAGTAGAGCCATGTGGTTGAGTGGATGCTTCCAAAAAATACTGGAAGTGCTCTGGGTCAGACACATTTGAATGCAGAATTAAAACATTATTACACTTCAAAGCTGAGCACAAAAGAATTGATGCTTTTGAACTGTGGTGTTGGAGAAGACTCTTGAGAGTCCCTTGGACTGCAAGGAGATCCAATCAGCCCATTCTGAAGGAGATCAACCCTGGGATTTCTTTGGAAGGAATGATGCTAAAGCTGAAACTCCAGTCCTTTGGCCACCTCATGCGAAGAGTTGACTCATTGGAAAAGACTCTGATGCTGGGAGGGATTGGGGGCAGGAGGAGAAGGGGATGACCGAGGATGAGATGGCTGGATGGCATCACTGACTCAATGGGTGTGAGTCTGAGTGAACTCCGAGAGATGGTAATGAACAGTGAGGCCTGGCGTGTTGCGATTCATGGGGTCGCAAAGAGTCGGACACGACTGAGCGACTGAACTGAACTGAACTGAGGAAAGACTACACTTCTGTTTCCTTTATAGCCTACAGGCAGAGTTCAACTGTATATAAAATTATCATCTAAGAATCTGCTTAAAATTGCATATATTATGGATTCTGCCCACATTACAAAGAAAACTCGGAGATTAATGACAGTGCTTTCAATCTTTTACAGTTAGGATTGCTTTGAATGGGGTCAGAGACAGTAAATACTTTTCACTAATACTTCCACTGCTGCCTCCTATAAGAGCAGCATGCCTGCATGATCATGAAGCTCCCAAAACCCACACAGTTCAGTTCAGTCGCTCAGTCGTGTGCGACTCTTTGCGACCCCATGAATCGCAGCACGCCAGCCCTCCCTGTCCATCACCAACTTCTGGAGTTCACTCAGACTCACGTCCGTCGAGTCGGTAATGCCATCCAGCCATCTCATCCTCTGTCGTCGCCTTCTCCTCCTGCCCCCAATCCCTCCCAGCATCAGAGTCTTTTCCAATGAGTCAACTCTTCGCATGAGGTGGCCAAAGTACTGAAGTTTCAGCTTTAGCATCATTCCAAATCCCTTCTCTACATAACACTGAAGGCATCACTACCAAGTGCTAGTCTATGAAACATTAAGAAAAACTTATTGTTTTAATGTTATTTAAATGTCCCCTTTTAGCTCATAATATTTTTATACTTTATTTCAAATATTTATAACTTATTTTATAAAAATGACATTTCTACCTCAAGCTAATACTTACAACAAATTTATATTTCATTTATATAAGGTTCTCAAGTACTCTCAAGTTGCATGAAAATATACAAGAAAGATATAGAAGACTTTCTTGACTCACCTGGAATCTATTTTTCTTATAAGTATACCTACCTTCTATCCCAATCTTTTTCTTGACTACCTGGCAACTGAGTGATCATTTCAATCTTGGGCCATAGTTTTCCTGGTTATTATCTCATTTCACTAGAGAAAAAGGCCTTGAAAACAGCTGCACTTTTCTACATAGTTTCTCATCATTTCAATTATTTTGAAAGGGGAAGGAAAGGTACTTAAAGAGAGAATGGTCACATATGAATTTTGATTATTTGCCTCAGTGCAGCAAAAACTGTAAGATGTTATGTTCTAAAAAGAGTAGGGAAAAGAGAAAACTGTCAACTGCTTCACAGGTTAGTACAAGGGCTGACAAACTACACCCAAGAGCCAAATTTAGCCTATAGCCTGTTTTTGCAAATAAAGCATTACTGGAACACAGCCATTCTCATTTGTGTACATGTTTTATCTATGGCTATATTCAATATAATAGTGAAGCAAGCATCCTCAAGTTACGTCCAACTCTTTGAGATCCCATGTACTGTAACCCGCCAGGCTCCTCTGTCCTTAGCATTTCCCAGACAAGAATACTAGAGTGGGTTGCCCTTCCCTCCTCCAGGAAGTCTTCCCGACCCAGGGACTGAACCCACGTCTCTTACATCTCCTGCACTGGCAGGTGGATTCTCTACCACTGTGCCACCTGGGAAGCCCTATAATGGTGAGGGGAGTAGCTACAACAGGATAATGCACAAAGCCTAAAACATTTTCTATCTGCTCTTTTACAGAAAAAGTTTGCCGAGTCCTGGTTTGGTATAACTAAAAAGATCCATTTTAGTTCTAAAACATCAATAGTACTCTTGATTATCAGTGAAAAATGGACACCACTAATAAGCATGCAACTACAAAAGGAATGGTTTGAAAACAGTAAAAGCAAAAAAGATAAGTGACCTTTCCTCAGACTTTTCCACTCATTCATGCAAAAAATAAAGACGTTATGAGCTACTGTCAGGGAAAATATTAAGCAGAGCTCCAATGGAGCTTCTGAAGGCAGGAAGGAAAGAAGTATAATCTGCGGTCTCTACCATTATGGACCCTGCATGTAAATTCTCAACAGTCAAGGTTAATTGGAACATAGATGACTTTTTTCAGTGAAAGTGTCACCCCCCCTTATATACTTAGTGACATTGACATGCCTGTTTTTATCTGTAATCTGTTCCTGCATCATTCTGAGTTTGGCAGGAGGAATATACGCTCCACCAGTGCGAGTAAGAAGAGGATCCAGCTCCTCTTTCTTCTTCTTTGCAGTAGGTTCATCCTGAGCAGAGGAACTCTGGGTTACCGATGGTTCTGGGGTTCTTCTCCCAGGAGATGGTGATTTCCGGGACCTTTTCCGATCCACATCTCTTTCTCTGCGTTTCTCTCGGTCTCTACTTCTGTAATACATTTTTTTGATGGAGAAAAGATGACACAAAATACATTCTTAAATGAACTGCATACCAAATGAGTGAGACCATTTGGGGGCCACAGATTCAGATAAGGAAAAGGGGTTTGGTAGTGCCTCACAGAGGAAATGTAACTTAAACTAGGTCATCAAGGCTCAAGAGGATTTACATTGGAGGCAAGGTGGCGAGGGGGTGGGGAGAAGGGAGGATGGCATTCTGCAACTAGAAGAAGACAGAATAACTACTAAAAAACTGAGCAAGGTTATTTAGGCCAGAATAAGTCGAAACAATAAGGAATAATGTATAACAGCAGTTGGAAAGATGAGTTCAAATCAGACTATAAAATCTTAAAAGACAAGCAACAGACTAAGTACTAAGTTTTTTATCCTGCAAGTGATAAGAAATCATTAATAATTTCTGAGTGGGGTAGTAACATGAAAATAGTGTTTTCCAAAGACAAATTGGCCTGTGATGTATGTGATAAGTTGTATAAAGGAGAAACCAGAGTTAACCTCCAATAATAGGAATTTAGGAGACTGTTATCATAAATTGCAATTTGAAATTATTTCCTGATAGAACTGACAATTTATTATAAATCTCAAAATATCAGAAGCTTCTGATTATTTTAGACAATGTGAAAAAATAAACCATTTTCTAGCCACAAAAACTCTTCCCTATTAATACAAGTGACTATCCTTTGTAAAATGACTATTTAATGTTTTCAAACTATCAAGAAATAGCAAGAAAGAATGAATCTTTGCTGTCTGCTCTCTTTCCCCAGTGAGAGTTTGTCCACTTGGCTGCTTGCTACATACATCTGCTTAGAAGCTCCTCATATTATTCTGCTCATGCTTTGTGCAACCATGAGTTATATGAATAACTATCACTGTACTTCCAGGAAAGCACTTAGATTTTACCTGAATCTAGAGGGTATATTTGAAATAATATGTTTTAATACATGGAAAAGAGTGCTTCTAGTCACCTTCCCAGGTAGCTGTGGAGACACTGTTTTCCAGCAGAAGCACAGAGACCTGAGTGACTGCCCCATGAAGACAGTCTGTACCTACCAACACAATGTGAACAGTGGGAGCGGGGAAAGTGGTTCCAAACAGAAATCCTAATTAGTCAAAGGCAGGTGCTCTGAAATCTAGCCACTGCTTTGTAACTGAGTTGAACATTTTACATTGACAGGAAAAAGCAACTCATTTTATATCTATTCTCTATAGAGAATAGCTACAGAAGGAATTTACTGACACTGGTTATGATTCTTCTGAGAAACACCAGGTAAGACTGCTTGTTGGCTGGTAAAATTGTGTCCTTATACAATTACAGTGTTTCTCCTTCAGAGTGCAGAAAAAAACAGTCTTCTAAGTCTAAACAGAAATATTTCTCTTTAAGTGTTTTTGTACTGTTAGCCTTTATAATCTACATAATAAACAATGTGCTTACTTCACAGTGTGTGTGGATCAAATCAAACTTTGTATACATATAATGGACTAGACAAGGAATTATAGTGAAGTAATACAGTCATGGGTACGGATATAAACACAGGCTCTGGAGTCAGAATTGAGCTCAAATTTTAGTTTCATTATCTGCTAGACAGGTAACAGCAACCTGAGGTAACAATCAGTTCTAACCCATTTCTTTATATGTAAATTGTGAGATATAGTATCTGGTATATAAGAGTTTTGACAGCATTTGAGAAGGTATGAGAATGCCTAGCTCACCAATTATGGTGGTAGCAGTTGCTCTTATTAAAGGTGACAGCAGATAAACCTGTCTTTTGGAGATTAATTTAATCTGACATTTATAAGGACAGGTTACATGTTAGAAAGTAAGCAGTGAAAAGGAAATTTTGGCTACAGATATCAAATAATGTGCTTGGTTCCAAACTATGGAGAAATCTGATTAAAATTCTAGTGTGGTATAGAATTCCATGTGGTAGTCATGGAATAGATGACATGAGAGAGAGACGTCAAAAAGGACATAGAACTATGTGAACAACAGTACACGGTAGGCAAGTTCTGGAAACCAGATGACTAATAAAGTGGGCAGTCAAGTTCTCTAAGACTCAAGTAAGAAGAATTTATACTTAGAAAATGGTAACTTCATTCTCAATGTCCCTCTGCCATTATGTAAATTAAGATCACTCAATATCATAAATGACCTTCAATCAGTAAAAAATCTCAGAAACTCATATAAGCCAATTCCTCATATAGCACAGTATAATGAATAAAAGCTTGAGACCTAGAGTCAGACAGATGAGGACTTGTCACTGACACACTTTTAAAACATGAACAAATGACTTGACTTCTCTAAGCTTCATTTTCTTCATCTATAAAAGTCATATATTTATTGCAATAAGAAGTTAATTCACATTAAGTCCTTATTAGAAAGCCTGGCACATAAAAACATCCACTCAATGCTAGCTGTGATTATTATTATGCATAAAGAAAATTTAAACAAGTATGCTTCTATAGTTAAAATATCCAACACTAACCGTGACTCCATGCTACTATCATAAGAACGTTCTCTCCTTGAACGCTCGTAGTCTGACCTGCTGGAATCAAAGTAACCTCTATCCCGAGGAGATCTTTCTTGTTCTATGTATCTAACACATAAAATAAGAAAGCCAAAGTTATAAGTTGAAAACAATGATGTTATACTTAGAGAAGTATATATTGGTAATGGTGATGTAATTCTGTGACTGTACAAAGTCCTATCAAGTGGATCTTACAGATTATTTTGTTGACATCTATTCAGTTCGTCATGATTATAAAAACTTTCCGCTGGTATGCAACAAAACAACTTCTGGAATTCACTTAACCAAGCTTGACATTCTGGGCATACTGTCCTTAGCAGAAGATACATATTTGCATAACATAGACAGTTTAGTGGGGACAAAGCTATCCTCCTGCTGTCTAGATGGCTCATTTTATCAAAGTACTGAATAGTGTCATTGGTTGTCCTCCACTGGTTGTCAACCACTAGTGTCATTGGTTGGCCTCCATAAAATCCAGTTATTCCACTCCAAAAGGCTATTTTTATCAGCTCCTATTCTTAAAATCATATTATTAGATACCTGTGAGAATGGATTGAATGATCAGCAAACAGGGATAGTTAGTATAAGATCTGCCTTTTGAATCTCAAAAGTCAATAAAATCAGAGAACCTTAACAAAAGTTAATACATACACACATGATAAATTTACACAGTAACATAATCTATGTCTCGTATGCATATCTACAATTTATTTGCATACACACATATGTATGCATATGTCTATAGAGAGATTTTCTAAAAAATATATATAGGGAGGAAGTGATTCATGAAAGACAGTAAGTAGATGCAGAACACAGTAATTAACTTGTTGTGTATAAAGCAAAGGTTTTTTGAGACACCAGAATGGAATATGAACAAAGTACATAGGGAATAAGAGATGAGACAACTGAGAGAAAATTTAGAGGATGCTTCTCCTTTCATAAACTCTTTTTCAAGGTTATAGCTTACTAAGTGAAATAACTGAAGTCATACTATAAAGGCATGATGAACATTAATGGTAACATTTCTGGGCCTTTGAACTTAACACAATTACGGTAAGATATATATAAAAACATTTTGAAAACTATAAAGAGCCATGTAAATATAAAGGATTAACAGTAAAAGCACTTCAAAATAATGTGATTTCAACTAAACTTTCCATTTTCTAAACTTCTATGCAGTATTTGACATATTAAAATTATTCTCCTTCACCTAAAAATTTTCAAAAAAATCTAGATTTACTAGAAATTCCTAGAATAGTCATTCAAGGATGATCTGTTCTCAACCCCACTCAAGTAATATTTCCTGTAAAACCATCAAAAAAAGTTATTAACCCTAAAATTAGAAATCTAAGAGCTAAATAATTTCTTAAACTTGTCATTAAAATCTTAAGTGGTATTTAGAACACATAAAATTGTTTACCTGTCTTCTGGAGAGGAGGTCCTTTGATATGAATTATAATTTTCCCGTCTGTCATGACCTGAAGAATGCTTTCAATGGAAAAAAAGAGGGGGAAGGGACATTTAAAAATTCTGTTAAAAAAACATACAGACAACGACATATGTATCCTGGAAACTAGAAGTGCTTTAAAAATTTCAAAATATGCTTTTAAACATAAAAATAATTTACACTACCTAAATAGTATGTAAGATAAAACAAAATTTTCAGGCCATCCCAGGTAAATGTCTGTTGCAGTTATCTGTTTCAGTTCAGTTCAGTCGCTCAGTCGTGTCCGACTCTTTGCGACCCCATGAACTGCAGCACGGCAGGCCTCCCTGTCCATCACCAACTCCCAGTATAGACCAAATACTGTCTTTAAACAACTAAAAAAACTCAAGGTTTAATAGAAGAAAATAATCCTCAAATTTTCGATGCCACTTAGCTAATATTTTATTTCTATGAAATGAGATTCAGATAGTAAAGAATCTGCCTGTAATGCAGGAGACACAGGTTTAATCCCTGGGTTGGGAAAATCCCCTGAAGAAGGGAATGGCTATCCACTCCAGTATTCTTGCCTGGAGAATTCCATGGACAGAGGAGCCTGGCAGGCTACAGTCCACCGGTCGCAAAGAGTCAGACACACCAAGCTACTAACACTTTTACTTTCAATAAGATTTAAATTTATCAACACCATTTTTATAAAGGCTTTTCCTGGTGAAAGCCACGACCAAAGGACAGAGGTTTTCTTACAAAAACTCCCTTCTGTGGTTATGCCCAAGTCTTTCATAACACTGCACTTATGTTCTTATCTCCTTTGGCTTAAGAAAACCACAACGTTAGTCCAGGTTACCAAATCTGGACAAAACAAAAGAAACTGACTAACATACTTATAAAAAATCATTTTGGTTTTCAGCAAACATATTTAGGTGTCTGATATGGCATGTATGACACTATGAAGTGAAGTCGCTCAGTCGTGTCCGACTCTTTGCGACCCCATAGACTGGAGCGTTACCAAGCTCCTCTGTCCATGGGATTTTCCAGGCAACAGTACTGGAGTGGATTGCCATTTCCTTCTCCAGGAGATCTTCCCGACCCAGGGCTCGAACCCAGGTCTCCCACATTGTAGACAGACGCTTTACCATCTGAGCTACCAGGGAAGTCGCGTATGACACTATGGTAGGCTGTAAAGATTTTAAAAATATGACTTTTAAAATATAGCTCCTAAGCCAAATCCTTTGAAAAATAACATACAAAAAGGTAACTTCAATGTAATATGAGGCTGAAGATACACGTCACGAGAGAGATATGAATTATCCAGTTTAAGAACATATTCTAATTTAAAAATCCAAATACACTTAAGATGCCAAAATATTTATAAACAGGTAAATTTTTAAGCCAGCTATAAAAATGTTCATATTGATAAACTTATTTTTAAGAATTAAAATGATTTTAATTAACAGATTTTAATTAACTGAAAGGAAATACAGTATGTTTTCAAAGACTCTTAATCTTGAAATCTAAGGAAAAAATAACTCAAATAATGAGTAATTTGTTCCACATACTGACATGCTGGCCTCCTTAATGGGAAAAAAATACATTCAAAAATTGAAAATTATACTGCAAAGAAATGTAAACAAGCTCCAGCGTCCTCTTGTGTTACTGTTGTCAGTGGCTCAGTCATGTCCAACTCTTTGACCCCACTGACTGTGGCCAAGCTTCCCTGTCCAGTCAAGAATACTGGTTGCCACTCCCTGCTCCAGCGGATCTTCCACCTGGGTCTCCTGTCCTGCAGGTGGATTCTTTACCGTCCGAGTGACCAGGGCAGCCTCGCTCTTATGTTATGACTAATTAGCAGCAGTTTGAGTCTATTATCACAAGTAAATTAATTGCTAATACAATCTCCTTAAGTATTGAATTTTTTGACTAATATACACTAATTAGACTAATGCGTGCTGGTGAACAAACATGTGATCAGAATTTATAATTTAAGGTAGTCAGTCTGGCTATATTTTATACTGGGTGCAAACATCTTAAAATCTGGTTTCTAATATGGTTAACTTTTAAAAATTATTTCACTGGGCAGGCAGCATAATTAAGTAGAATTGCTCAATACATATGACACAGGCTTCCATAAAACTTGACATCAAGTTCCTAAACCAAATATGGAGCATAAGATTCATGCGATTCATGGTAATGTCAAACACAGTATTTACTTATTTTTTATAAGACACACCCGTTCCTTCAGCCTAGGCACTCTGGGGGATACAAAAGATAGGAAAAACCTTCAAGGAAATTAGGATCTTAGAGGAGAGATGATTAGAAAGATTTCTACAGTTAAAAACATCAGATTATAAGTGAGACAGACAGAGAATGGGGAGGAGAAGGGGGAGGAGCGGGGAGAGAGAGAAAACGATAAAACGGCACTCTCTTCTTTTACAGGACATGACAATTATTTTGATTACATCAGGGAGAAGGCCTATGATTAGAAAGATTTCTACAGTTAAAAACATCAGATTATAAGTGAGACAGACAGAGAATGGGGAGGAGAAGGGGGAGGAGCGGGGAGAGAGAGAAAACGATAAAACGGCACTCTCTTCTTTTACAGGACATGACAATTATTTTGATTACATTAGGGAGAAGGCCTCAATCCTGTGCTAATGATTTTTAACACATCTCCACAACATCTGTTGTGAGCAAGAGGAAGAAATCAAAGATACTGAAGTCGTGACTCAGGATTTCATAAATGCAATCAAGTTAACCAATGGCTGGCACATACAGTCAATGCTAACAGGAGATCCTAAGTTGGAACAAGCACTGGGGTACATAGTACCAAGAGTGACAGTGAATAAAGGGGAACTTGAACTGGGTTTCAGTACATTTTACTTAGTGAAAAAAAACTTCAAAGTTTGATCCAAATAGTAAGAACCTGAATTTCCCTCTTTCCCTTATCATAGAGGTTAGATTTGAAGTCAGAGCTGTAGTTGATGGTAATATATGGTTGAAATTAATAAAGTAAAAATAAAAATTTAAATTAAAAAAAAATAAAATATGCATTCATAGAATTCCCTAAAAAAAAAAAAAAATCTCTAAATCTTTCCTTAAGCAAAGCAAATATGGTACACTGAGCGGTCGTCTGTGACAATGTAGATAGCAGTGGGAGGAGGTGATAGGAGCAGGAAGCCTGTGTCCAGAGGCTCTGAACATCCCTTAGGCTCAGGGAACAAGTCTTTAGAGCAAAATGAGAGGAGGGGCTGACGAGTTAGGGAGCTTGCTTCTAACTGGCTAAGGAAGCTACGTAAAGTCTGTGGAAAAATAAGGGATCCTCAGCTGAAGCCTCCTGAACCTTACAGACGAGGCCTCAGAACATCAAGAGAGGATCTGAGATAGGAATGGGCCCAACCCAGCTAGTGGCCAACAAGATGGAGAGGAACGCAAACCAAACTGAAAACTGGCTGCAGAGGGCTGAGCCACCAAGTGTGAACAGCCTGCTGGGGACATTTCCCAGGCTAGGGTGATGCCCCAGAAGGCCCATGTGGACGACAAAAGGACCACGTGGAGAGGCCCGGTCTGACAGCGACAGGAAGAGGACTCCGAAACACTGAACACTTCTCACTCTGGGTAAAAGGCAGAGACTGAACTGAGTGCTCTTGTCTAACACGGCTCAGTCAGGAGGCAGTTCTGCACAAGGTCTCCTTTCTCCTTAGGTCCCCAGCTCCCATCACAGTCTGCCACCTACTAGGCCTGCAATTAAGTGTTTAGCTGTCAGTGGACCAATGAACACAAGTTCCAAAGAGGCAGGTTTCAGAACACTATATGAAGGTGTCTACTGACAGATGGCGCCAGCTTCCAGGACAGCAAACCCCCTACCAAAGGAAACATGTAAGCACAGGCTGGATGTCTACCTAGGAGGGAGGCCTGGAGAGTGTCTTCTCACACTCAAAAGAGGTTTAAAGAGATGGCAACAGAGCCTGTCTCAGTCCGTAAGCATATCAATTCATTTTATTAAGCATTTACCACACCTCAAGCCTGGTACCTGGTGCCTGCTGTTAAGGACCTCCTATCTCACACTAAAGTAGGTTTAGGGGTGCAGAGGCGGCGGAGGGGAAAGGAGACGTGTCTGTCTTTATAATCAAATAAAAATCCACCTTCCCCTTTACTGACTCCAAGACACAGGAATTAATGTGCCTGCTTGTAGATCTATGGACTACACACATTGGCAAGTAGATGTGCAGCTGAAAAGAGAAGAAAGGATAATGGTTTGCTCTTCTGCAGAGTCCGCTCAGAGGCAGAGGAAGAGGTCTGAAGCAGATGGAGTTATAGTTCTTGGGGCCACTCTGACCACCTCTCCTATTCTACTTTTCTCACAAGCTGCTCCAGCCACACTGGGCTCCTCAGTTTTGCCTCTGCTGTCCCCTTTGCCTAGCACACTCCTCTCCTAGACATCTACTGGGCTAACTCCCTCATTCCTTCAAGTGTGTGCTCAAAAAGGCCCCCTTTCACTGGGCCCTCCCTATTAAAAGCTGCATCATCCAATTGCTACTGATTAACCTTACCCTACTTCTTTTCTCCATAACTCAATCTAGCATTTAACACTGTGAAAATACTATATAATCCACTTACATATTAAGTTTATGGTCTATTTTCTTTCTCCACCACTAGAATGCAAACTCTACAAGACCAAGGAATCCTGTTTTGTTCACCATTTTACCCAAAGTGCTCAAAACAATCACTGGGACATAGTAAGAATTCAGTGAATATTTGGTGAATGTATAATGTCTAAACTACAGCACAAAATAAGTAGCCCATTTATGCATCTGCAATATGCAACAAGAGGTTCACTTGCAGACAGGCATGCAAAAACTGTGACCAGCTGAAAAAGAAGACAATCATGTTCCATTTTATACTCATGCAGGAAATAAAGCGCTTTAAGAAGAATGGCACAATTTCCTGCTGTTTGTTATTTTCCTTTTATACACACATGCTCACTCACATATACTTTGATTTACACACACATGCACACACTCATACACATGCGTGCGCGCGCACACACACACACACCCTCCTCCACCCCTGTATGTTCTCTCAACCTACGACGTGACCATCTGNTCACAGATGAGGTTTGGAATGACCCTCAGCCTTCCCAGTACACAAACAGTTTGCCTTTTCAGTCATCAGCTTCAAGCCCAAGTCCATCAAAAAATGAAACAAGTCAGCCAACAACTTCTGGTTCCTTTCCAGTTAATGAGCACCGTTCTTCCAAAGAAGTTTTAACTACAAGAGCACAGTCCACTGAGAATTCACATATCATCAGTGAACATAAAACTAGCTCATCAGAATTACCCAAAAACCCTGCTGGTAAGAGATTCATCACTACCAGGCTATAAAAACTGACCCAATGGGCTTGGGATGGCCGGGACAGCCAGGCAGCCTGGTAGAAGCCCATTTTGCCTTCTAGGTATTCCAGCTAAAATTCAGGCAGAAGCCACTAGGGAATGTTTATGCCTCTTAAAAGGGTTGCAGGTTGTCCTCAATCACCGATAACTAAAAGATCCAGAATAGCACACTGTCTGGCACATATTACACTTCATCCTAAACAATTGTAAGTGTGTCAGTTATTTAATCAAACAAATTATAGTATTTTTTTAGTTAAATCAAGGTTTGTATACAGAGTGAAAATTAAACATATGCTAATACCTTTATATAGAGTAAATATATTCTTATTCACCTAATGCAAATTGATTGATTCCCATTTAACAAAACTTTGGTTTCTCTTTAATTTCAGGCGAACCTTCACTTTCTTAGCCTCAAAGGATGGGAAACTAGACTTTAAATCTTACTAGGAAAAAGCTTTCTTACTAACACCATGTCTTGCCCAGGGCCTTCATCCGTTTGTTCCTAGACTTTAAATATTCTGAAGGAAACTTTCTCCTTCAGTTGCTGCGAGTTGAGAGGGAGTGAGAATACTGATTTTTCTTGCTAGCTCATTGATTTAGCCCTCTCTTGAAGATCTTAGAGCTCTCAAAGGATGCCTCAAACTGCTTTCTGATACCCATATGATTACTTCATAGTTCTTGTGTTTTAAAACAGAAGCAGTGGGAAAAACAATTTTATGTACTCTCNAGTGATAAAATCTTCAAGGCTTCTGATGGATGGTTTTGCCTTGTCTCAGGCCCGTCTTTCATTCCTGTTTTCCGATTGCCTTTGCTTCGCTGTTTAATCATCTCTCGGCTCCAACTCCCTCTTCCTTCCTGGCAGTTTGATTTTACAAACTTCCTCTCCTATCCTGCCTTAATAGCTTCTGGCTTCAGAGCATGATTTACGCTTCCTCAAAGGGTAAGGTTTTATTCTCTGAATTATTGTTTCTTTTGCAGTTCCAGCGTGGTAAATCCAGTGTCCACCATGATTGATGCATCCCAGGAGAACACAAGAAAGTCAGCTATATCTACAGCCAAGGTAGATTGAACTTGGACTTTGAAAAGCTCATCTGGGGCCAGAATGCCATTCTCTCATTTTATCAAAGTACCATGAAAAAGAGGAATTGGTAGTACTTTTTCCCCATCAAATATAGATAAATTTTACTATTTAATATAGGAAATCACTCTTTTGGTGGACCTAGATTTTTTACCCTAAAGAATAAAAAGTCTGACACTACTGGGGGCTGCTTCTTTTAAGCATATGGCATGTGGCTTGTTAGTTCCATGACAGTCCTTATTCCTATTCATGGCTTCCTGAATCCTTGTTAGAAGTCTGCTTATGGGAGAAGATTTTCAATTTATGAAACTACAGATAGCAAACACTTTTCAGTCTTATATTAATAAAGAAAAATACTAGGAGCGGGGATAACTTAGGAGTTCAGGATTAACATATACACACTACTATATACAAAATAGATAACCAACAAGGACCTACTGTATAGCACATTTTTTTTTTGGCATGGCATATATATATAGTGATTCTTTGCTGACCAAATTAACTAGGACCATCATTTTTCAAACATGCCAGATAGAGTTTACTGGACAAAACTATTAACTATTGCATATAATAAGCAGTTGCTGACACTGAGTTGCTGTTATGACATAGAAAATGAATTTAATAAACAATATTTTTCCCCAGCAAAGGAAGAATCCGTTTAATAGCTCCATGCTGCCAGAAGATCACTTATCTCAACAAACCAAAAATGAGCAGTCAAAAAATGGAAAGACTGGTTTCTTTCAGACTTCAAAAGAGGGTAAATATTATTTTTATTGAGCTAGATATTTTTATCTTTGTTATCTGTGGACTAAGGGAAATTCTCAGAGTTCCTTTAACTAAAATAGCTTTCAAGAGAAAGTGAAAAATTGTGATGGTTTTCTTATTCCTCTACTATACCCAACATTTTCCTACCTGAGGAAAGGAAGCAGAAATTTTAGAAACTGGAAGTTCATACATTCCAGGCTCAGAGGTGACCTCCATGCCTTGGGTTTTTTTTTGACCAGAGGCATTCAGTCACTCACTGAACACTTTTTATTGGATGTCTACTGTGCAGACACAGTTCTCTGTTTAAAATTAAAAGAGTTTGCCTCAAGACCACCTGATAATGTTATAATCCTCTAATCTGTAATTATTAGCTCAGTCTCCCAGGAGCTTTTGATTAGATTTGTTGCTGAACTGATTGGAGTCTGCCTCTTACAGAATTTTACTGTTCTTACATTCTATTAAGAAGAAACATTAGACAATTTAATCTCTTCAAAATCAACTGTAAGAAGATTCCACAGGCATTAAAGACTGGACAAGGGGTAGAAAATTAATTTGGTTATTGTTCGGTTGCTGAATTGTGTCCAGCTCTGTGACCCCCATAGACTGGAGTTTCAGTTACACTGTTTTAATATTCTTGTATTTTATCCTCTTCATTGGATACACTTTATATAGCATAAAATATTTTATAGAAAAGAAGTCACTGAAACATGTTATGTGGGTTTTTTTTTTTT
>SJYX01012334.1:36540-74529 GCA_006410675.1 Oreotragus oreotragus
ATTTTATTAATTGACATCTCCTCTGGTGCACTTGAAATGTAGCCAACTTCATAAAAATTCAGCTCACATAATTTTCAAGAACATATGTAGCATTTATAAGGAAGAGCGAGAAATGCTGAAACACCCACATGTTAACTAAAGGGAGAGAATGCCCAAGTTCCCTCACGTGTCTGTGCCTAAGGCTCAGAAAGTTCTTGGCCTGCTTTCTCGATAGCTTAAAAAGAACTTCAGTGCCCTTCTTTAGCCTCCTAGCCTTTGGGTAGCAAACATCAGGCAGCAGGTAGGATTCACATTCTCTGTCAGTCCTCATTTTCCTTTGTCTCACAGAAACTTCCTCTAAAGTTGCAAATTACAGAAGGGACGTAGGGGACCGCGCAAGAGCCCTTGAGACCATGGTCTGAAACTGTGGTATACAAAACGACCACTGAGATAGCCAGTAGGAAAGATTCCTGGGCCCCATCTTCAGAGATTCTAGCTCAGTGTATCAGGATTAAGGCCCCAGGATGCAAATATCTTCATTGTGCCCTTCTGATGGTTTGGAAGGAACTCCTTGTTTAATCTTCCTTGAACGTTGTTTTCCTAACTCCTGAAATCGCATAAGTCTTTGTTACTCAAAATTATTTTTGTTCTATTCGGTTTTGGTTTTGGCCACATTGCATAGCATGTGGGATCTTAGTTCTCTGACCAGGGATCAAACCCACATACCTTGCACTAGAAACTTGGAGTCTTAACCACTGGAATGCCAGGGAAGTCCTGTGTTTCTCAGACTTGAGTATAACCCTCTCTAGGGTTTATGAGTGGGCCAGTAGATAATCAACAAGAGGTATCTTCCTGGAGTGTCCGTTTTATGCAAAGCTTTGAGAAAAATTTGTATGTATAATGTAGCATGGATCAGAATATAAAATCTACTTGAATTTTTAGAATAAGACACTTGTAAGAAATTCTGTCCTTTTCACTTTCATGCATCGGAGAAGGAAATGGCAACCCTCTCCAGTGTTCTTGCCTGGAGAATCCCAGGGACGGGGAAGCATGGTGGGCTGCCGTCGATGGGGTCGCACAGAGTCGGACACGACTGAAGCGACTTAGCAGCAGCAGCAGCAGCAAGAAATTCTGTCATAATTTCAAGGGTCATAATTTCAAGGGTCTGTATTTACCTTCCTTTACTATTATAGGGCATCTTTGGTAGAATATCTTAATTAGGATGGTTTATATTATAACTCCTGATAAATGCTGATGTAAACAACTAATGGTGGAGCAAATGTAAATTCAAAATCTTTTTAGAAGATAATGTGATTGAATAACAATTCTTTAAGTGTTCTCTTTTCTTATTTAGAAGAGCATTTCTGTGTTGCAGATGAACTGTCTTGCACTGAGCCCGAGTCATCTCAGGTGCCAGACTGCAGTTCTAGAGACCATCAGCAAGGTAAGCCCCCTCTACTCCAGGCCCTAAGAGCTAAGACATCCTCACATTCTGGTCCATGTGCCACTGAGATAAGAAAGACAACTGATGATTCCATATCTAAAGTATTAGATTGGTTTAACCGAAGCTCTCATTCAGATGACAATGTGGCATCTCTGCAATATCCCCAAGAAATACAGCCCAAAGAAAAACCAGACTCCAAGCCACAGATTGCTGTTGCCTTGGTGACAGATGATACCAGTCAAGAAGGAAATGGTTTGATTGCTCTACTACCCACCAAAGTTGAATTGACACCTGTGGGACCTGATTCAGCATTTCAGGTAGAGGAACATATGCTGCCTTCTGGAAATTGCCAAAATAATGTGCACATCAAACCCAGATCTATTAATTTGTCCCCACAAGGCAAGGAAAGTCCGGGCATGTTGCAACCATTTGAAATCTACAGTCCAAATCAAGAGAGTAAAACTAAAGACTATAGCCAAGGTTCAAAAAACACAAGGAAAGCAGTTGGGGTACTTCTTCCAGCCAATAACTGTTCCTACAGTATTCACAAAGGATCTCATGCAGGAGACCAAGTTCTATGCAAGATTAAGGATGCTGGCAGCTTAGGTGAAGAAGAACCCAAGCTTCGTGTTTATGAAAAAAATACAAGAAAGTCAGAAGTAAATTTTGACTCTTCCACAATTATCCAAGAGCCGAGTTTGAAAGCCCACGAAAAGGCAGAGAGCGAGAGCAAAGGAAGAGATACTTCCATCCTAAAATCTTCTTTAGAACCAGAGAATATTGAGTCACCGCCTGGGGCTGCCAACTGCGTATCTCCTTGGAAGAAGCCTGAGGTCCAGTTACCAGAAGCTGGTGAGGTTCCCCAGAACCGAGTACAAAGAGAGAAATACAAAAGAGTGAGTGACAGAATATCCTTTTGGGAAAGTACAAAAGCTGCCGTTCATAAAGAACCCCCATCTCCATTCAGTCAGGAACGACCTTCTGCTAAAGCATGTCAGCCTGTGACGTCCGTGGACAGTTTACCTATGGGCCATGGTAAAAGTAATACTCAAGTCACTGTGAAACAAGTAATCCTAGATAACGATGGCCAAGCAGCCCATGTCTCCGGTTTTTGTTCCTCAAAGAAACCCAAAGAGACCAGGCCCCAAATATCAGGTCCATCCAAAAATGATCCTTCAGCTGAGCAGTCAGGCACAGTGTCTCTCTTTCAGAATAAGACAACTGAGCCTGTGAGAAGATTACCAGTGACAGACAGTTTGCGTTCTGAAAAGGACATTACTTTCCCACCATTGCATCATCCTTCAAATGTCGGGATTGAAATGCATACCTCTTTGGAGAAAGACAGATCTCTAATTGGTGAATGGAATCCCAACTTTAAAGTTATGTCCTTACAAGAAAGAATGAATGAACCCAATACAGAACAAGTCTATAATCACTCTCAATTTGAGAATTTGAGAAGGTTCTGGGACTTAGGCGCCAATCCAAACCGTCAAGATAATGTTGAGAAGAATACTACCACAACAAGCCAAAAAAATTCCGTGCTTTTTAATAGTCAGAAACACAAAGAATTCAGTGACGAGACATTGTCAGGAAACAGTACCCATGAGAGAGAGGTGCTTCTAAGCCAGAAAGAAATTCCGGCAAGAGAGGAAATAGAAGAATTAAATTCAAAGGGCACACTCCAGGTGTTGCCAGATGACACCACATTTCCGTGGAGACCACCCAGAAAGTCCACTCATCAGTTGCCAAGATCTGAGTCATCAAAGGAAAACGTGGGGAAAAATACTGAATGCTTTGTTACCCCAGTGTTCAAGGAAGAAAACGGTGACTCTGACCAAGAGCTCAAAGAGATTCAAGAATCCATAGTGAAAACAAGTGTTTCATCTAAAGACTACAAAGACACACTTAATGACAGCTTACAGAAGCTGCTTTCCGAAGCCTCATCACCAGTCCTCCAGCCTTCTGGTGGAAAAGTTCATGCAAAACAAGTGTTTGAACCAGATGTTTCTGAAACTAGGACATGGCCTCAGGAGACAGATTTTGTTGATCCTGAGGAAGAAGCCAAAAGGCCTAAAGAGATCAGTAATGAACATATAGACAAAACAGTAGCTCCTCCAAAGGGCTATTTGAACACTTTGACTGCTAGTCTGGACAAACTCCTGAAGGAAGCAACCGGAAGCCCACCCTCTCCCTTGCAAACCAAATGTGAACCCACCACTACTGGGATCAGCTCAGAGTCTGAAGAGAGTAGCGTTGATGAAAACAGGATAGAGCAGAGTCAGAACACATCAGCCGATGAGAGAGAGAAAATGGCTTCTTTTCCAGAGGGGACAGAAACTTGGGGAAATAGCGCTCTCTCCCAGGAAGCTCAAAGTGGTGAGTGCCCGGTGAACCCAGAGAACCTGTTGCAGACAGCTGCAGAAGGCTCTCATCCCCTGGATCAACCTTCCTGTTGCCACAGAAAGGGTTCTTCCAGGGATGTGGTCCACTCTCCCCAAGATATGCCTTCTCCCAGGGATGCCCATTCTTCTCCTCAGGATAAGACACTGCTTTCTCAAAGGGAAGTTTCAGAGACTATAGAAAAAGTTATTCTTCCACCCAGACCTGCACTGAATGACGTAAAAGCTATATTACAAAAGCTACTTAGAAAAACTTGGTTGAGTGATCCAGCTGGGCTGGAAGTAGTTTCTGGAGAAGTAAAAATAGAATTTCCTAAAGGTGTACAGGTAGAAAGTAGTGCCCCAAATTCTCTGGGAGTTATCCCACCACAGACAATAGTGGACAGCACAGCTTCAGACAGAAAGGACTTTTATTCCTTCAATGTAGTTTCTAATGAAACTCATAAAATGGGATCTTATTTGGCAGCCCAGACGTCTCCATCAGACCAAACCCTTAGCTCGTTTGCTTCTACTCTTGCTCAGTATGGCAAAGAGTTACCTCAGGAAGTGACAGAAATTGTGAGGGAAATGACTATTCAGCCTAAATCAGAGCCCCTTGAATTCAGTGTTGCCTTAGAAGAACTACTAAAAACTGAAACCCCTTGCACAAAGTACGACAGTGATACAAGGGGTCTTTATTCGTCAGAGTTAACAGGTATTACTGAGGTGCCCAGGCAAGCTGCTTCTGAATTCCATCCTAAGAAAAGAGACAGCAGAAAAGTCTGAGGCTCCATCAACTACTGAGAGTGCTTTTGATATTGGTTTGGAGAGACTCCTTAAAGAAACATCTAACGGTCCTTCTTATCAGCCCCACGTGTCAGTGAAGGAAGAATATCCTGAGAAGGAGCCGTTAAGAGTCAAAGCAGGCCAGGTGTTGGGGGAGAGTGCCCCCTTTTCACTGGTCAGTCTCAGGGGCCTTGGAAATCAAACCTAAGAATAATGTATTCAAATCTCAAGTCAACCGACGTGATAGAGTGTTGGGAAGAGACAAAGCTATGACTGGCTTATCAGATCTCTGTGGTTCTGAAAGTGGGGTTGAGATCCCTGGAGCCTCACAACTTTCCGTGGACCATGAAGTAGGGACCGCAGAAACTATAAACCCCCCAGAGTAGAGGGATAGCGAAAGTGAGGTTGCAGTGGTTCGAGAAAGAGCTTTTCAGGAGCCTGGTTTCAAAGAGGCTCCTGAAGCAATTAATGTGCCCAGAAATAGGCAACCCGTTCCTCTCCTGACAAAGAAAACTCTGCAAAAACAAGTCAAGTTGAATTGATTCTGGGATCACCGTTTAAGAGACTAGAGAAAAAGGAATAAAAAGGTTTCTCTGACTGTGATTTTTCAGCCGGAAACATTGGTTCTAATGCAAAAAGCTGGAGAAACACCTCCAGTGAGCATTTTGAGGTTTTTCACTGATTGGTTAATGAGATGATTTATGTAATACTGACATAAAGGATGATACAGTTTTTTAAAACTGGGATTAATTTGATAATCCCAAATGGTGCTAAATTCGTCTTTGTACTTCAGTTCTCCCTAGATTTTCTTAATAAAAAGCTACATTTCCTGTTATATTCTTTAATCAAATGAGTTACATAGAGATAGCGTTACCCATCAGGCAGTGTTTCAGAATCTGATTTTATTCTCACTGATCAACGATAGAATTTTCAAATCCCAAAGATGTGTTTTAAAGAAATTTTGGGGTTTAGAGAGTACCTCTGAGACATCCAAGCGAGCTTTCCTCTTGGAAAGAATTAGAATTTCCTAATTGGCAGTCCAAGCGGCAGGCTCCAGTAAGATCTGTGGCAAGAATGTGCCGCCGGTGGGCACAGACTGCCCTCTTAGGGGCAACATGTCTCCACAGTGGTGGCCGAGTACCAGGAGCAAGGTGCAGGGCTGGAGCTTGCCCTCAGATGCTCTGAACTGTTACGGGGTTTGTCTTCTCGTTTTCTCTCTTTTTGCTGTTCTCTCCCTCCCGTTTCTGATTACCTGCAGAATCCTCCCTTCTAGGCCGTGACTCAGTGTGATGACTTCACCTGACCCCACCTAAGGGCCTGGCCTGGCCTGGCCTGTGCATTTCTTTGGCTCCAGCTTTAGCTGAGTGGAAAAGATCTTCTCAATTACCATATTCATCTAGGTGGACTTGGGATACTGGTTTCAGCCAGGCTCCCAAAGAAAGGGCTTGTCTCAGTTTGCTCTTTGGAGCAACCTGACTATTTTAGGAGAGAAAGCCAGGAACAAAGAGGAATTAGAAGTCACCTGGTTAGAGTGATGAAATAATAAAGGATGCTCCCTGGCTGGAACATTTTAACCAAAGTTGCACAACAACTAGTGTTGATCACCCTCCTCAGTAGAAAATTAATAGAATGTGTCATTTCCTAGCTCTGTTCGGTCTCAGCAAGAACAAATGAGCTTCACTGAGTGGCTCATTTGTGAGGTTTGGGTTTCTTTGCAAATAACCGTAGGGTCTCTTATTGAAAACTGACCAGAGAATCCATCTATAATCCTAGTTAATGAAGCTGAAGCCTCTTTAATATTTGTTAACTGGTGGGAAAAGGAAAGTGAAATACCAGTCTCTGCAAGAGTATAAGTCAGCATCTTAAACTTATCGAAGTAGACTTAACTAAGCTACCTCATGAATTACTAGGGTAAATGGGCCCATATGAGGTAAAGGGCTTGTAAATTTACACTTAACTTTGAAGACTATTCCTGAATGTGTATAGCTGTGTTTAAGTCTACCAGCATAACTGATTGAACATCAACAAACCTATCTAAAAAATAAATAATCAACATAAATGATTACCCAGACAGAGCCCAGAGATTTTAAAGCCAAGTAGGAGGTATAAAATGGTGCACGGAGTGTGTGTGTGTTCAGTCATGTCTGACTCTTTTGCGACCCCATGGACTGTAGCCTACCAGGCTCCTCCGTCCATGAGATTTTCCAGGCAAGAATACCGGAGTGGGTTGCTATTTCCTCCTCCAGGGAATCTTTCCCAGCCTAGGGATCGAACCTGTGTATCTTGCGTCTCTGGTATTGGCAGACAGATTCCTTACCACTGAGCCACCTGGAAGGCATAGTTTTCTAACTTCTAACTTTAATAATTATTTTTTAAGTAAATGAGTTGTGTGGAATGGAAGAACCTGGCAACAAGGCCACCCCAATTTTGATGAGCAGCCGAATATGTTTGACTTGTGGCTGAGCTCTTAACCAGCCAGTACCTCATGATGTTCCTTTAATAAAGAGAGGAGAGACTGCTGAGAGATTATGTACATGATTCATATTTTATTGTGAATTATATTTGATTCATATGCACATGATTCTTTTTTTAAGATAGTAAAGTCACTGAGAAGGTCCGTAGTAAGAAAACTTTAAAATTTGAACACAGAGCATCCCAAATCTAATTCACCTTAGAATCCATTTACTGGAGAATGCTTATTAACATTGGGCAGAACTGGGGTGCACTTCAGGAAAGTATTGTCTAGAGTTGTTCCCAAGTGAATTGACTCATTAATGGAATCATTCATGGATTTAGCCAACAATGTTGAAGTGCCTCTTGCCTGCCACAGTTGTAGGCACTAAGGATATAACAGTGATGAGTGACAGTACTCAGACCGAGGCTTATCCGTGTTGGAGTTTTCACTGTCAAAATGGAAAAATTAAAGACAGTCTAGAGAAGAAATGTTATAACATTAGATGCATTTAAAGAACAGGTCTTATTCTCCAGTTATGCCCTTTTTCTTTTTTTCCTTGCGTTCCTAAAATACCTTTCATTTTTTATAAAATGAAGCCATTGGTAGTTAATAGAGACCAACCTCCCCCACTTTAAAATGCTTTCTATTTTAAAATAAAAAGTTGACCACCTCAGGTCATTACCCAACATTTTGATGGAAATCTCACTAGCACATGAAACCCGAAGAGTCTATATTCGTTGATCTGGAGAATTCACCCATCTGTGTACCCAATTATATACAGATGTTAAAACATCTGAATCCTGCCTTCTGTGCTTTTCGGCTAATTATTTTAATGCTCCTAAAACCATTTTGTGGCTGTCTTCAAAAGCTAGAAGTGAAGGGGAAAGATGCAAATTTTAGAACAGAGCAAATCATGTGCCTAACATAGAGGTGTAGAAGACTTGAGAGCACACTGCTGTTACTGTGGCCATTTTGTTAATCTTGTCTCTGTATCATTTGTGTTTACAAATATTTCTTATGCTTACAAGTCATTTCTTTAAATGACTTCCCTGGTGGCTCAGTGGTAAGGAATCCACCTGCCAGTCCAGGAGACAAAGGAGATGAGGGTTTGATCCTTGGGTCAGAAAAATCTCTGAAGGAGGAAATGACAACCCACTCCAGTATTCTTTCTTGCCTGGAAAATCCTATGGACAGAGGAGCCTGGTGGGCTACAGTCTGTGGGGCAGCAAAGAGTTGGATACAACTGAGCATGCATGCACATGCACTAATATTCTTTAGTGAAGAAATTTTTTTTTTCTTTTGTAGACTGCCTCACAGAATGGATAAAAGTATGGAGGCTTATGGCATAATACCTCCTTTCAACCTACCATTTCAGTGTCCGTTGATTTATTAAGAGTTTGATTATTTTCTTTTTTCATTTGTAT
This sequence comes from Oreotragus oreotragus, assembly GCA_006410675.1. Taxonomy (NCBI): domain Eukaryota; kingdom Metazoa; phylum Chordata; class Mammalia; order Artiodactyla; family Bovidae; genus Oreotragus; species Oreotragus oreotragus. Next base: position 45,007 of record SJYX01012334.1, read on the forward strand.
TGTGCAGTATTCATCGGTTTTGTCTTGTAACAGGTTCAGAAGAAGAACCCAGTCCTGTTTTGAAAATTTTGGAAAGGAGTGCTGCTAGGAAAATGCCTTCCAAAAGTCTGGAAGATATTTCATCAGATTCATCAAGTGAGAATAAAGTGTGCCCCACTCTCCATGCCGCGATCTAAGCTTAAAAATGCTTATGTGCTCTTCTGTGGCCTCGCTGCATGCTGTTGTACCCTGAACCCCTAAAGGAGGGGTTAACAGATGAGAACAGCTTTTCCCAACCGAGCTAAACAGGCTCAGCCAAAAGTGGTTGGAACTTCGCTTTTAAAATAACACATGAGGTTTGGTTACAAGTATACTAGGTTTTCTTGAAGAACCCCAGTTTGAATATTTATTCAAACACTTTTCAAACACTGAGTTTTAAAAGACTGTGGTACCTCGTGGTTCTAGTGGTAATAGCTGACACTGATTTAGCCCTGTGTGCCAAGATGTGGCTAAGCGTTTTATGTGCATGATCTCATGTAACTGGCATAGGCAACCACATGTAGGGGCGGGGGGCACAAATTGTTATCTTCATTTTACAGATGAGGTAAGTAGAGTTCACAGAAGTAAAGTAATTTGCTTCATACCATGCAGCAGAGCTAGGACTCAAAATCAATAGGCTGTTATCAAGAGCATTTATGAGGTGATTGTATTACATATAACTGCTTCTTGTCTGATAAATTTTTGCATGATATGGAGATGAATTCATCCCTGGCTTCAGGGACTTTGCTTTCTCTTTTATCCCTTATTTCCACCCATTTCTTTTGGATAGTGGAATTATAAGCTCAAAGACTGACTGACATATAGCACTCCAGGCACACTCTTCCCCACTGCTTTAATTGGTGAAGGATTTCTAGAGTAATAACATAAAGCCTAACATATATAGGGACTTGTGAGCCAGACAAACAGATTTAGAGACTGTGACTTCTAGGGGTTTTGTTCTTATTCTTTCTAAGATGTACCCCTGGGATTACAGATGGTCATGAGGAAATTTATCATGTGCAAGTTAACCACTGCCAAACTCATATAATTAAAATTTGATCACTTTCATGTTTGGAATATTTCTATACATCTGCAGTTGACACTGAAAAGTTTCCGATTTTAAAAAGGAAAAGAGAAAAGAACAAGCTATGCCACTAAACAGTTCTTAAAATTCAGAGATTTTCAGGGCTGTGAAGGCAGTATTCCCAATTTGGAATGCAGCCCTCACCCCACCAAAGATCTTGGAATCTCAGGGTTAGAAGGGACTTTGAAGGTCACCCATTCCAAACTCCCCCCACCCTCCAGTGCAGGAATTCCCTCTAAAGCCTCAACAGGTGGCCAGCCCCCCACATCCGCCTGAATGCTTCCAGAGAAGGCTAGTCCAGTCCTTTGTTGTTCAGCCCTAATTGTCCTTTCTGATGTTAGTGATGGACCCGAAGGGGGAAAAAAAAAACTTCAGCAACAATTGTCCAATTTGGCAAAACTCTAGCCTGAGAAACATGGGGCTATTGTCATGGTGCAGCTTTAAAGTACTCAGGAATGTGTAGGGTTAAAAAAAAAAAAAAAAACACCATCAGCTGACGGGTATTCCTGCAAGCTCCCTTCCAAATACCGATACCCACTCTCATACTAGCCTGCCAAGATTCCACTTAGCAGCTGGTCCCCACTTACATCTTTTCAGTTGACTTCCCAAGCAAGGCTCCCAGAGGCATGCACAAATGATGATGCATGCCCAGAAATATTTGTTAATGACTGTGGGTTTGGGAAGGTGTTAGTCATGGCTAGCATCTTACCCTTTCCAGAAGAATAAAGAGGCTGTTGCAGCCCCGTGCTTTCTCCTGCTGCCGGCCGACTGCTTGCTCTGAGCTAACTCGCTAACCCTTGGGAGTCCGTGTGCAGCAGTGTGCTGATGTAAGCTGCATCGGGGCTGAAATGGGAGCTCCCGCTATGGCACTGGCTCGAGTAGCTAATCTAAAGAGAAAGTATTTTGGGGAAGACATCTTGGTTGCACCCCTCACACGGCATCTTGACTAATTGCTTCCAACTCCAGGGGCTTCCAGGGACAATCTCCTTGTTCTTGCTCGCCAAGGGTCAGTCGTGTTAACCATTTGTTAATTTCTCCTGCACAGATCAAGCCAAAGTAGATAATCTGCCAGAAGAATTAGTACGTAGTGCTGAAGATGGTAAATATCTTTATGTATTTGCATGTCTGTCTGTGTGTTAGGTTCTGGGGTGGTTTGGGCAGTCACCGGGACACAGCTATTAGGATAAATAGAAGAACGTCACTTGTCACTATGTGATGAATGGTGCCTAAGTTGTTATAAAATGGTTCTGACTTGGTGCATTTAATACTGTTCGTATTCTTAAGATTTCTGCTGGTGTTACTGGTGTGACGATCTCATCAGAGACCCTTGGGAAGCAAGGGTTTCTAAAAATAGGAAATCGTATTTCTATGAGGATGAGCAGATTTTTGCTACTCTGATTTGCAGAACTCCTTGTGAAGGCAGGGAGAGTGGCATGGGTTCCTGGGTTAAGTTATTCCTGTATTTGATTTTCAAGTCCGCATATAGATCTCTTTAGATTTAACTGGTAAAGATTTAAGATCAAAGGAAAGGGTCCCAGAACAGGACTGGGTATCTTGCTTCTGCTTACGTCAATAACCAAGTATAGACCAAGGGTGAAATGGACTGATTCTGAATATTAAGGAGCCAGAAGGTCTTGCAGCTTGTCTATGGGTCAGGCGTTATACTTGGTTCAGTTATAAAATGAATAGGTTAATCACGGGGGCAAGGATGGAAATGAGTCTGATTTTTTATGGATCAGCATTTATGCAAATATGTAACTTACACTTGTATGCTAGAATTTTGTTTTCTAAGTTGCTTTCACTATAATAATGCAAATGTATGTCAGCCGAGCTTTCTCATATAAGATGAAGCAGCAGAGCTCCTCAAAGGTCATTCCTTACTTTTGTGTAATGGTTTCATCTTCTATGTTGCTAACCATTTCATGGAAGTAGGTGGGGCAGCGATTTTTATCTTCATTTTACAGATAAGAAAAGCTCAGAGAACAGAGGTGATCTGTCTGAGCTTTTGTAGCTAGTCAGTCAGTGAGAGGGTGAGGATGGGGACCTCAGCTTCACTCCTAGCCCAGTGCTCCTTTTGTTTTCCATCCCATGGCTTAATGAGACACTGAACGTCTCTGCTGGATGTTGGATTTTTAGTTGAACAGGAGACCTCAAAGAGGCTAAGCAGGAATTGCACTGGGGAATGGATGGAAGCAGGCTGAAAACCTGTCAGATGTATTCTGCAGTCTTGGTTGTGAAACTGACATTTGAGCTTTACTTTCATGTCTCTTTCTGTTAAAATGGTATTTATTCTCAATGTTGCTCTTCTGAGTAGATCAAAAAGCAGATCAGGAACCAGACACAAATGAATGCATTCCAGGAAGTGAGTAGCAGAATCTTTCTCAGAAATGACTAAATGTTGCCACTTTACATGGTGTTAAACGTACTGAAATAACTAACCCCATTAATAATGCAGCGTTTGTTATTGTACTAAATTCTTACAGCTTACAAAACTATTTCATTCTGACAAGGGTTTTATTTATTAAAAGTATTTTACTACTCTGTGTTAATTCATGATTCTACTGAGGGATAGTTACATATTTTTAAAATTATATGTATGTGTTATATATACACACATTATTGCTGAATACTATAATGCTTTTGCCAGTCTCCCTGCTCTTTGAGTCTTTACTAAAAATAATATCACTTGGCAGTATGGTCTGGAGTATTGGATCTCTTATGGCCTCTACAAAACATTATAGACATGAAACAATTTATAATGTATTTGGACCTAGGAAAGGACTGTACTTTGACAATTAGTATGTAGTATGGCTATGTATGCCTCTCTACATTATCTATAGAAGCAATTTTTTTCAATGCCCAGGGTTTAAGCTCTGAGGTTCAAAACTAAAATAGTATAGTTCAACATATAAGGCAAGTGTACTTCTGAATCTTAGGTAGTGAATGCACATGGCAACATGGATGGATCTAGAGGGCTTTATGCTAAGTGAAATAAGTCAGAGAAAGACATAAATGTGATCTCACGTATATGTGGAATCTTAAAAAACGAAAGACAACATGCAGACTCAAAGATGTAGAGAACAAATGGGTGTTTGTTGGGGGTCATGATGGGGTGAAAATGTGCAGGGGATTAAGATAAAAAATAAATCATGAGAATGTAATATACAGTGTAAGGAATATGGTCAGTAATAGTGTAATAACATTGTCTGGGGACAAATAGTTACTAGCGTTAGGGTAATCATTTCATAATGTATGCAGATGTCCAATTACTGGGTAGTACACCTAAAACTAATATAATACTGTATGTCAACTATGTTTCACTTAAAAAAGAAAAATGTATGTACAGTTGTGGTAGCTCATATGCATCAACTAATTAGTATCTGGGCTTCCCCGGTGGCTCAGACGGTAAAGCGTCTGCCTGCAATGCAGGAGACCTGGGTTCGATTCTTGGGTCGGGAAGATCCCCTGGAGAAGGAAATGGCAATCCACTCCAGCACTCTTGCCTGGAAAATCCCATGGATGGAGGAGCCTAATTAGTACCCACCACCAGGAAAAGATAATGGTTATTCAGTGTTTTCTGTTCACTCTTAAGACTGTTGTTCTTAATTGTGACTATCGTCTTGAGTACAAATAGTGCATTAAAAAGGGTTTGTGGGGACTAGCAAAGAATGCAGATATGTTTGTGTGTCTTCTTGGCATCCCTTTTCAGAGGTAGTTTCAAAATCCTAGGTGTTGGAGGGATGAAGATACACATACCGGCCCGTAGGATTTTTAATAACAGTTTCCCAGCAGTCATTGGATGTGCTAACGGTTCTTAAAGAGAAGCGTTGCCAAAGGAAGGAGCCATTAGATAGAGGAAAAGCAGTGATGCTTGAAAACAGTGACTTCTCGTCTGAAACCTGAAACTCCACGCATGAGGTTCTCCTGCCAGAGATGAAGGCCCTGAGCCTTGGCACGTGACCTGACAGATTCTTAAGAACTGCCTAGGAAAGAAGGCTGTCCAGGCTTCAGCCACTGGTGTGTGTTCTCTGTCTGGCTGCGGCAGAGGCAACAAGACTTCTGTCTCTCAGGGGTGTTGGGTAAAGAGGCTTTTCCAGTTGCTGTTGAACTGGCAACTGGATACTTAAATTTGAGCATCTTAGTTTGTCTTTGTATGTTTTATTTGACATTTACCCTGAGGAGTGAAAACAAAGCATAGACATGGATGATGTATGCCTGTATATCTGTGTCTTCATTTGTGACCTCCTAATTAGCTTAGTTTTTTGTCAAGGCAAAGAGGCTAATCAGTGCTAAATTCTAGATAAATTAACTTCTCTCTTTTTGTGGTATTTTCCAAGATGACTTTTAATGCCTGGGCTGGGGTTATTCCTTTTCTTTAGTGAAGAGTGTGTTTTTACCATAAAACAAAATGAAATGCGTGGTCAAAACACAAATAACTAAAGCCCAGTAAACATATTACTAAAGTGACTACATTTGAGTAGTAAATATATATTTTGAAAATAATATGGAGCAATGTTATAATAAAGTTTTGCATACTCATTGGGCTATCCTTTGCCCTTGTAGGACCTGATCTTATACTACTTCAGTATAAGTCACTCAAATACACACCATGGGAAGTAATTAAAGCAGGTTATCATCTTGTGAGACACCATAAATATATTTTGATGCATTTGTGAGCCTAAAACTAGGTGAGAGCTATTATGTGATAAGCAAATATTTAATAGTTCCACTTTCCATTTTCTTTCATTAGATTTCTTTTAACTAACGATAAATGTACCTAATATTTAGGGCTAAACTTGAGCCTTTTGAGTTATATGTAGACATATAATTTGATTTTTATTTATCTGCTTTCCTTGTATCTCTGCAATGAGAAAGTCAAGTCAGTATATTTATGTCACATGGAAAAGATAATTTAAAGATTTCCTATCAAATATTTACTTGTTTAGCAAAGACTTATATAGAGCCTAATATGTGCCAAGCGCTGTTCTGAGTACTTTGAAAAATATTAAGTCATTCAATACAAAAGCTCTGATTCACCATAAGAAAAGTTTAGACATTGTTATTCTTAGACTGCTGCTGCTGCTGCTAAGTCGCTTCACTTGTGTCCAACTCTGTGCGACCCCATAGACGGCAGCCCACCAGGCTCCACCATCCCTGGGATTCTCCAGGCAAGAACTCTGGAGTGGGTTGCCATTTCTTCCTCCAACGCACAAAAGTGAAAAGTGAAAGTGAAGTCGCTCAGTCATGTCCTTAGCGACCCCATGGGCTGCAGCCCACCAGGCTCCTCCGTCCATGGGATTTCCCAGGCAAGAGTACTGGAGTGGGGTGTCAGTGCCTTCTCCCATTCTTAGACTAAGAAGAAGAAAAGTTTTCTAACTAGAGTTAAACATATTAGGAAAACAATTCATCATCTTGTTGTGACTTCCACATATATACCTACTGTATCAAAAAGAAACCATGTGCTACATTTTCATATTAAATTCTTAGAGTATCTTAACCTGAGTCATTCATACATGGCCTTTGAATATCACTGTTGAAAGTTATCTAGATTGATAGATGGATAAATAATTTCTATTTTCAGAAAATAATTAATTTTGAAACCATAGTCTCTTATTATTCTGAGAGAGAAATACTCTTACAGTAATCCCAACAATCACCAAGGAATCCAACCTCCTTTTAGACATCAATAGCCAGGACACTTTTATGATTGAGTTGTGTACAAAGATCCTTGCTATTCAATGAAATAGTTTTTCAGCCTGCAGCATGTTAAAAAATATATCTCAAGGAGATGAACCAATAAAGTACAGATCTTGTGGTTCAAAGATCTACTGTGAAAAAATGTAAATTAAAACCAATTCATGTTAGTAGTATATTTCAATATAATTCAAATCCAGTTCTCCAGTCCAATAAAACCTAGTGGTTTTTAAGTTCTGTTTTCTCTTTGGTTCGACTCCTTGCTAGTTCTCTCTATATAACTTATTAAAATTGCATGTTGCTTACCTTACGGTCCTGTGCATGTGACCTACTGTGCCTTTAACCATTTTACAAAAACATCTCTGTTCATAGATGGAAAAAAGTGTGTTTTCAACTTATGCCTTATGTTTGTCTGACAATTGTGAGGATAATTTTGAATGGAAATGCTGCTGTTTAGTTTCCACAGTGTCTTCACAGCCTGATAATCAGTTTTCCCACCCTGACAAACTCAAAAGGATGAGCAAGTCTGTTCCAGCATTTCTCCAAGATGAGGCAAGTTTGTCTTTTGTACCTTCCGAAAAATGGAACCAAATAAGTGGATTTGCTGTGCCAAGGTTGGTGTGTTTGCATTAAGCCATAGCAGAGACCTAAGAGGCAGCAGGGGTGACCTTTGCCTCTCCTATCAATAGACGTAGTGTTTTTGGTCCTGGAACAAGGCAAGGCATATCTCATTTGACTCATACAGTAACTTTTTGGTGGTGAAGCCAGATTGCATACAGGGAATGTGACTTTTGTTTCAAAATAAGAAATCCAGGCAGAAAAATGTTGGCATGTACTTCTCTGTAGTTTAGAGTACGATTCATTTGTGAAAGCTTAGTCTAGATAGCATGACTAGCTTGAAAGCATATGTTAAAATTACAAAGTATCAGTGACATGGAAAACTTTAAGGATATCAACCAGGTGTAAGGACTTTATATACATCATCTCATTTAATCCTCCAATAACCCTGGGAGGTGGGTACCATCGCTATCCTCAGTTATTACAGATGAGGAAACTGAGATTAGGAGAGATCAGGCAACCGCACTCAGCTAGAAAGGGGCTGAACCTAGGAGTGGAGTCCAGATCTGACCTTCATGCTATCAATTACTATACCTTCTGTTTCAAATAAGAACATGACTATTATCTGTTATTCATTTAATTCATAGTAAGTACCAGGCACTCTGATATCTTTAACTCTTACTAGCAAAATGTGGTAGGTACAAAATTTTCCATTTTATACAAGAAGAAAGAGCCTCACAGAGCCTTTCCCCAAATTCAACAGCTACTAAAAAGTAGATCTAGGATTTTAACTCAGGTTCTTGGACGTAACTAAGATTCCATGTTTTGCAATCAGGTAACTAGGCGTCTGAGGTTTGATGTTAGACACTCCCACCCCTAGTTATGCTGCTGATTTGCTATGTGGTTATGAACAATTTCCTTAACTTCCCCGAGCGCTTTCCTAGTACCTAACTCATTAGACTGCAAGGAGTCAGTGAGATAATGCAGGGAAGACACACAGCACCGTGCTGACACGTAGTACCTTGGTGCTTGTTGTTGCCGCTTGCAGTTTTGGTCTGATTTTTCATGGAAATAAACGCTTCATCCTTTCTCTTAGTAGATGGAAAGTAAGGAAAGCTCTGAAAACATACAAATTACATCCCTCCTCCCCAAGTTCCTGGGAACCCTTCTGTCTACACTTGAGCCTTCCATGAACTGTATCAGAAAATATTCAACCCCTGCATGGGCTTAACAGCTCACATTATAGTTGCTTTGGAGACGCACTCATTCTTTGAAACAAGCTCATGAGCTAGAAGCCAGCATAGGTACCTCATGGAGTTCTTGTGGTTTTATACCTTTGTAGATGTGCTTTGGTCTTGGCTGGTCATATGAATAAAACATCTAATAATTTGAGAGGCAAATGATACCAGTTGCTGATTTTTTTCTCCTTCCTTCAGTTTTAACCTGCTGCCTCATTGCTCCACACAAAAGATAGTCCAAACAGTTTGAGTCTGTGGATCAGAGATGCCAAATTAAGCTGTATTGTTTTACCTTTCAAAGTACTTGGGGTTGGACTGAATGTTAAAGAAAGTGGGATAAAATCAGACTTTGCCTCTTCACCCACTGTCCCTTTGAGGCTTACCATCAGTCACATTTGTTGAGTGCCAACTTTGTGAAAATCAGTGTTACAAGTCATCAAGACAACGTCCTGTCCTTCCAATAATCACTAATGATCTGATGTACCAAGTAGAATGTATTATGGCTGTGATAGAGGGAAATGGTCTCTCAGCATGTGGGGAGGGAGTGTGATAACAGAAACATTAAAAGGTGTGGATTTTTTCATCCTTGAGGAAGGATTCTTTTCTTATCCACATAAACCATAATTTTTTAACTCCTTTCTTAATCTGCATTAGGATTGGCATCTGTTATATTGACATGTAATTGCATGGCCCTGGAATATGTTGGCATGAACTAACCACTCCTTTGTAAAGGTGTTTCCCTAACCCCAGGAGCCACTGAACCGCTCCATAAACTCTCTAACCCCAAAAGGAGCTCATTCTGAATCATAGATCCTTAAAGCTACCATCTAATAAACTATAGATCTGAATATAATAAAATTTATTATCACCACTTTTTCTTTCTTGACCCAGGTAAATATTTCCAGGGACATATTTAAAATAAATACCTTACTGCCATTAAAAAAAAAATTGTTAAAATACAATGTGGGTAGAATGTATAATTAAATATACCTCCCTGTGGAAACAAAAAAGATAAGCACAGTAAGTCTATAGGAATACCTAACAGGTGATTTAAAATTACATATCAGTTCAGCTCACATATACGCATGTGTGTGTGTATACACATACATGCATATATGAAAATCTTGAAACACAGATCAGATTAGAATTGTTTTCCCTAGTTTAATAGTGTCTCAAGTAAAAGATTTGGTTTTTAGGAAAGTTAAGCCTATGTTACCAAGAGGAATTAGGCATGACATTTTATGATTTGAGTAAATATTAGACCTTTTATTGTATAGGTAAAGATAATTTCTCATATGTAGCAAAAAAGTTTGCCAGGCAATATAAATGTATAATATTAAGAGAAAGCCAAGGAAGCTCACAATATGCTATCTTCTGTAGCACCTGGGGTCCACCTTGCTGGTGGAAAAAAATCACTTTGCTGTTTCAGTAGCTAAACACTGCTCTCCTGCTTAAGTGAGATCCTGGGTAGACTACCCACCCCACCTTGAATCCCATTCCTTGGCAGTTAGCACTGCTGTCCTTTGACCTTGGAAAATGTTCCTTGGCAGTTAGCACTGCTGTCCTTTGACCTTGGAAAATGTCATGCATGAGTGGGATACCAAGCTATTATCTTTATCTAAACTAAGATCTTGATCTTGACTCTTTCTGAATTTGAATTTTGTGTGTATTATATGATGTTTTGTAGAGTGATGACAGAGAGACAGATACAGCATCAGAAGGCAGTTTCCAGCTCAGCAGACACAAGAAGAGCCCAAGCTCTTTAACCAATCTTAGCAGCTCCTCTGGCATGACGTCCTTGTCTTCTGTATGTAAACAAAGGCTTTGTGTTAATATCCCTCTGCTTCTGCCAACCTTGCTCTGCCATGCTTCTGCTCCTGTCAAATGGCCTTTTGTTATATTTCTTAGATTCCTAGGGCGTGAGAGTTTTGTTTTTTATCTAACCCACAATTAGCTTCTGGCTAGCTACATCTTCCTTTCTTCTCTTTTTTTAGTCACAAGACAGTTCATATCCAAGATAAACAAATATGGTTTGTTTTGGATGTTAAGTACTTCAAAAATAAACCTAAATTACCGACAAGATGAACCACTAAACTTCTCTGTGCAGCGAATGGGGTACCTATTACAAAGTCTGCTTTCATCAGATATGATTTTATGTACTCTTTGCAGATATAGAATTGCACCTCTTTTAACAAGTCATTTATTCTGACGACTAAAAGTACTGACTCACATTAAAAGGAAAGGTGATTCTTTGCCTTATGGAAGGATTCAGAATGGGATTTTCCAAAGGAAGCTCCCTAAGTGTAGTTACTTAGATTTGATTTGGAGAATTTGACTTTATATAGAAGTGAGATCGTTTTGTGTGTGCATGTAGCATGTGTATAGAAATATATATATGTAAATATATCCACATACATTTATCCAAAGATCTATGATCTGTATATACATGCACAGATCTCATCAGATATGCTAAATGAATGATAAATCTGTGCTTAAATTCTTACTGGCCTTGCATTTTTCAAACTCTTTTTTAAAAAATCTATTTAAATTTGATTTCTGCTGATAACAATCAAATGTATGGCCTTGGAAAGGCTTTAAACTTCCTTCATCAATCATCCATTTTCTACCCTTCCTGACCTCTAAAATTGTATGGCTCAGTAAGCATTTTCTTAGAGTCAGTGGATGGGTAACATAGTAAAATTCCTTTTTAGTGCCTTGGAAATTTGATAGAGCAATGTTTCACTGTGATTTGTGTGGCCTGGGGTTTCTCACATCCTCTTTATTTAACATTTTAAATTCTAAGCATGCCTAAAAATGGGACTCTGAGTGCCCCCTACTATAAAATCACCCTGGTTTGAAATGAGTCAGCATCTAAATAACTTTGCATTTCATCCTTTTCATCTATGTCTTTTACAGGCAGTTTTTGTTAAACACCAGTCATCATGTCATGTATATCATGTCAGGTTGTCTGTGTTGGTATGCTTTTTTAATGCCACATTAAATTAGCTACTTTTATATGTAAAGTAGAGAAATAATGGCAAGCGAAGATTACACCCACGTAATCCTTGCGCTGGATTCAAGAGTGAGACAGAGACAGACACCATGTGTTTTCCGGCGTTTTCAGGTCAGCGGCAGTGTGATGAGTGTTTATAGTGGAGACTTTGGCAATCTGGAAGTGAAAGGAAACATCCAGTTTGCCATCGACTATGTGGACTCACTGAAGGAGTTGCATGTCTTTGTGGCCCAGTGTAAAGACTTAGCAGCAGCGGATATTAAGAAACAGCGTTCGGACCCGTAAGTACATTTTGGAGTCACTATTTCCTCTTAGTTACTCTTGTAGAAATTGGGAAAGAAAGAAAGAGAAAGAAAGAAATTGAAGGGAAGGTGTGTGTGTGACTGTGTTAAAAAGGAATGTTCAGGGAAAAAAAACGGGATTTGGAGGTGTGAAAAAAGAGTTGGGGGAAAATGCTGTTTATAGATTCATATGCCAAACTTACTAAATTATAAGAATGTCAGGGAAACACAGAGCATTTCAAGTAGGAAGATACATTTGAGGTCATCTTGTCCTGATTCCTTCTTTTTTACAGATAAGGAAACAAAGGATAGGGAAGACAAGCACTGTTTGTTTATAGCAGCACAATGAGTGAGACTTAAGCCCCCTCTTTCCACACACTTGTAGACTTTCTCTAAAAGGAGGAAGGTGTTGGGCATACTTTATAGTGCTCAGTGATGCAGAGATAGTTAAGATTCTAGAATAAGGTAGTTTCCACATTTAAATTATATTCTATGGAACTTCAGGGGGGATTATCAATTCATTTTTGAAATCACAGGTTTAATGGCATTTCAGTTCAGTTATAAAAGTTGAATGACAGTCCCCACTTACCCCTTTGCAGAAGTCTGATTCTTAATAATTTTGCTAGCATAAGCCCAACCCTTTGTTTTTGTTATAAAAGCAGCGGGGCCCAGTAGCTTTTCTTTTTTCTTTTTTTTTTTTTTTTTGTTTTACATTGAATATGGCCTGATTAGGTATGTACCAAGATTTTTCTTTCAAAAGACAGTCTTTTTTAATTCTGTAAACATCAAAGCCTTTTCTTAATAAAACACTAGCCAATGAAATTAAGCATCACATTAGAGGTCAGTTGTCTTCCCCCTGCCCTACATTAGTTAAGGTCAAAGGAAAAAAGGAATTCAGGGACTATCCCTTAAAAATCTTCAAAACAATTTAAAATGATCCATTCCACTGAAATCCCTTAAAAGTTTAAGTATAACGGTGTTGATGAGAGCATTTATTATATACTACTTTGCTAGTATCATGAAATAATTATTCCTATCAATTTCTAATGCATTTTTAAAAGTACAGGTAGACATGTCACTTTTATTTTCTCTGACCTTCTTGTCTGTTCAATTCTCTTTTTAGATACGTAAAGACTTACCTATTACCGGACAAAGGCAAAATGGGCAAGAAGAAAACACTTGTAGTGAAGAAAACTTTGAATCCTGTGTATAACGAGATACTGCGGGTACCTACAGCCTCTCTATCTAGGAAAATCCCAAATGGTGACCTATGCCATGTGATCTCGGGTAGTATCTCTGCAGAGGAAGTCAGTCCCCAAGGGAGAAGGAAATGAATAACCACTTTCTGAGAATCTGCTTTGTATGAGATGATACACCATGACTGTTGGATGCCTTGTCTCATGCACGCCCTCCGTACTCTGCCAGGGGTTATTATTATCTGCCTCTCACAGATGAGGCAAATGAAGCTTAGGGAAATAAAGGAAACGGGATACACAGATGATAAAGTTGAGCACTGCAGCCAAAACAATCTTATAAAAGCCCAATTCTGATCGTGTTATTTCTCTGCTTAAAATCTTGGCGGACTCCCATTAGCCTTTAGGTCAAGCCTGCCCATCTTAACATGCACATCCCTCCCTTGAGAACCTGAGCTCTGGCCTCACCGTTCTGCTTTCATCCTCTTTCTTCAGGTTACCCTGATTCCTTTCTGTTCTTTGGAGGAATTACCGTCTCTCACTCTGCTGGGACTTTCTCTTCCTTCAAACTGGGATGTTCTTCCCCACATGTTGTCCCTAACTACTTCCCACAGCCTGAAATGCCTCTTCCTGTGAGAGGTTGTCCTTAACTCCTGTTTCTGTGCTGTCTGCTGCCTCAGTCTCTTTATTTCACAATAGGTGGTGTTGACATTCAGCACTTTAACCGCTGGTTTAATTGTAAATTCCACAAGAGCAGGGATCAACTCTTGGTTGCTTATAAACTGCATAACTTGTGCAAATGACTTAACGCATCTGCACTTTAGATCTGCAAATGGGAGATAAGAATAGTACCTATCTGGGACTTCCCCAGCAGAACAGTGGTTAAGAATCCGAGCTTCTGTTGCAGGGACCACAGGTTCAGTCCTTGGTGGGGGAACTAAGATCCTTCCTGCTGCATGATGTGGCCAAAAAGTTTTTTTAATTAACTTATAATAAAAAAAGAATAGTACCTACCTACCTCAGTAGTTGTGAACATTAAAAGAGTTAATATGTGTAAAGTGATAAGTATGCATTAGTGTGTGTTAGTCACTTAGTCGTGTCCGACTCTTTGTGACCCCATGGACTGTAGCCCTCCAGGCTCCTCTGTCCATGGTTTTCTTCAGGCAAGGATACTGGCGTGGGTTGCCATCTCCTTCTCCAGGGGATCTTCCCAACCCAGGGATTGAACCCAGGTCTCCTGTACTGTGAAAGTGAAAGTGAAGTCGCTCAGTCGTGTCCAACTCTTTGTGACCCCATGGACTGTAGCCTACCAGGCTTCTCTCTCCATGGGATTCTGCAGGCAAGAATACTGGAGTGGGTTGCCCTTTCCTTCTCCAGGGGAATCTTCCCGACACAGGGATTGAACCCAGGTCTCCCGCATTGCAGGCAAATGCTTTAACCTCTGAGCCATCAGCAAAACCTGCACCGTAGGCAGATTCTTTACCATCCAAGCTACAGGGAAGTCCATAGTATAGTATGCATTCAGTTCAGTTCAGTCACTCAGCCGTGTCCGACTCTTTGCGACCCCACGAATCGTAGCACGCCAAGCCTCCCTGTCCATCTCCATCAGTGTGCATAGTATGCATTAAACACTTAGTAAATGCTGACTCTTAGTACAGTGTCTGGGATAGGTACTTTGAAAATGTTTATTGGAAGGAGAGATGGCTGGATAGAGGAGTGGAGAATATGCCTCACTCAGATGCTCATGTTCTATCTTCCTGCAAACTGTCTCATGCTGCCTTAGTCATGGGCAACAGATTATTTAAAACAACAAATGTGAGAAGTATTATTCATTCTCTCTTTCTGAAAATTCTGTCTGAGTATTTGGTTATCCTCTGAGAAAAAGAGCTGTGTTAAATTAATCCTCAGTTATCCATGGGTGAATGAATTGTCTATAGATTTTCAGTAGCAAGTTTTTAATTACAGTTTGACTGTGATAAACCTCAGCACCCTTGCTATTTCTAGGTCATCTACTTCAACCACGAACTCAGGAAAAGCCAGCTCATTTAAATGATAAACTCAGAGGAAAGCAAGTCTACTACAACCAAAACATGTATCATAAAGCCAGATAGAGATTATTTTTAGATTAGAAAGACTATCATCCCTTCCATAATTATATATAATCAAGAATTGACTACACTTCAGATTAAAACTGTTAGGATGCCCCCCAAAAAGCAAAAAACAGGTCGATCTTTTCTTGAAAAATATTTTGTCCTTGCCAAATATCAGTGATTGGAGAGATTGTATATATATGGAGCAGATGAAATATGGGAACTCTTCTGTACTTTCTTTTCAATTTTGTGCAAATCTTGAACTGCTCTAACAATTAGTCATTAAAAAAAATTCCTTGTCCTCAGGTAGAAAACAGACCATTGGATTAAGCTTCATTTGTATTTTTAGACTGAATTGGATTCCTGTTATATCTAGTTAGAAGTAAAAACATCCAGTAAAAATTGAATAATTGGCTTTTGTTTTTAGAGAGCTATTACCAACTATGATACTTGAGCCATAATTTGCTTTTCCAGATGAGGGAAAGAAAAATCAGCTTTTGTGAAAGACTGATTTTCGCTCTTTGAAACAAGACACTTAGAATAAGATGACTTTGCAGTATTTTTGAGACTTGAAACCTAACAGATGAGAAAATCTGATCTACGCAGAGGACTTTATCTTCACCTCTATGTCATAACTTTGGCCTAAAATAATATTATTTACCCCTTTAATTTCCTTCTTTGAACTGCAGTATAAAATCGACAAGCAAATCTTAAAGACACAGAAGCTGAACGTGTCTGTTTGGCATCGAGATACATTTAAGCGCAATAGTTTTCTAGGGGAAGTGGAACTTGATTTGGAAACTTGGGACTGGGACAACAAACAGAATAAACAATTGAAGTGGTACCCTCTAAAGCGGAAGGTAAGTTTGGAGCTTTTTGTTTGGTTTGGTGGTTTGGGGCTGGGATTCAGGAGAGAGCTGCTGTAAGATTCCATTTTCATTCAGAATGTTTATCCATTGTTTGGGATCATCATGTCTTTTCACTCTGTCCAATAAATCTCTTAGGCTCCTTTCTGTGTTGTGTAGTCTCTCTTCCCCTATCTATTCTTTGGGCTGGCTAGTTTCTGCTAACCTATCTTTTAGTTCAATAATTTTCTTATCTGCTGTGTCTAATCTAGTATCTAATATCTACATGGATATCTATGGGTCCTCAGTTATTATACTTTTAGATTTATATTTTCACTGACTCTTTTTATAGATTCTATTTCTCTGCTACAATTCTTTATCTTCTCAGTATCTTTATGAATTTATTAATCAAAGTTACTCAACGTATGTATCTGAAAACTCCTGTATCTTAAACATCTGGGAGTCTCCTCTGATTTCTATTGTTTGGCCATTTGGCCCTTTGTTCTGGTATGCCTGTTCATTTTGTACTGCGCGATGGACACTGCATGTGAACAACTCTAGGGATAATTTGAAAGGGTTTACTTTTGCGTTTGACTCACAGAGAAAGGACGCACTGCCTCAATCTAGCCTGGTAACGAACTGACGAGAAGCTGGGGTTCAGCTTTCACGTGGTCTGATCTCATTTTTCTTTGCCCATGTTTCTGGGCTGTGGTCTTTCATGGGCTCCAACTGAAAACCTAGGTAGTAGTTTGCAGATTTTAGCATGTATCCAACCTGGCCCTAAAATATGCATTTCTAACAAATTCTCAGGCATTGCTGATACTGCTGGCCTAGGGACCATACTTTGAAAACTATCGGTCTAGAGTGTTTTCTGAGACCATCTCTCCTTAGCTGGCCAGATTTTGCCTCCTGAGCCCCGTGAGAGGCTGTGCTCAGCATCTTAGCCTTTTTCTGCTAAGTTTGTTGTACTCTCAGTTAGCACTACTCACAATGCAGCTAATGCCTCGGAGTGGAAAGAAAGAATTCCAGGCTACAACAGCTTATCCATTTGAACCCTATCTATCTTAATAATTCTTCAGCACCTTCAGATAGATTTGTTTAATCCAGTTTTTTTTTGTTGTTGGTCTCAATGTGAGGGTTAGTGTGATACATACAATTTATACAAACTGTTAAGTATCTATACAGTAAAGCCATTCTACTTATGGTTCCAAAATACCACATCAAGGTCACCTGAAGCTCTTATTTCTAGGTCTACCCAAGACTTGCTAGTTAAGAATTTCTCAGAAGTTGTCAAAAACATCTCGTTTTTAGCTTCCTTCTGTTATGTTTCTGACATATAGCCCTGTTTTGGCAATAAGGCTCTAAAAGACCAGAATTTGAAAGGAAAACCACCTGTTCTATAATAAATACACATTTTAAAATTTCATTTATTTATTTTAATTGGAGGCTAGTTACAGTATTGTGGTGGTTTTTGCCATACATTGACCTGAATCAGCCATGGGCGTACATTGTAATGTACATTGTACATTTTACATTGTAAAATGATTGTTCAGTTTTTGTTATTCTTACAGGCATCTCTTCATCTGGTCTAAAATAATTAGGTTAACGCAGCTATGAAAATGTATTATTTGTCCCCTACCCATACCCCGGCTCTTCCTACTCCTTTAAAGAAAGAAAATACAGATAAGTTGTTTTATGCACTGGCTGGATCACTAACAAAAATGTATGTGTTTTTATAAAAATCTAAGCATTTCAGAACACCTTTCCCATCTCCAAGAAACCCATTCTGATTTCTCTGAACTGAAGGACTTAAAATGTGTTCTGGGTACCCTGCAGAGTTTTCCAGGATACACAGTGTAGCCTTCCCAGATATCAAAGCAACAGTTCATCTGTGATGGGGAGGAAAATTTCAATCCAGGGCACTCATGAATTATACCTAAGCTCAGAAATGAGGCAGATATGGGCCTGTAACAGAGCACCAACAAACAGGGTGAATGGTTTTTGTCTCACACCTGCTGATATGCCTTCATTTTCCAGACAGCACCAGTTCCTCTTGAAGCAGAAAACAGAGGTGAGATGAAGTTGGCTCTCCAGTATGTCCCAGAGCCAATTCCTGGTATGTACTGATTTTCTGTCCAGATTGATGGCCTTACCTTAGCTCTCCCCTCTCCAAGGATTTCTTTGAGTTCTCTGTTTTTGTTTTTGTTTTTTTTTTTTTAATTTTCAAAGGTAAAGAACTAAATTAACTTACTTAGTAAGGACCCAAATGAGTCAATCCACACTTGTAAACTAGAAAATTTTCTTTAATTGTGGTCAAAACACATAATATTTAAAAAAAAAAACCCACATAACATAAATTTTTTCTTAACCATATTTAAGTGTGTGATTAGTTGTGGTTGTTGCGTGCTCACTCAGTTCTGTTCGATTCTTTGCGACCCTATGGACTCCACCAGACTCCTCTCTCCACGCGATTGTCCAGGCAAGAACACTGGGTGGGTTGTCTTCTCCTCCTCCAGGGGATCTTCCTGACCTAGGGACTGAACCCTCATCTCCTGCACTGAGAGGTAGATTCTTTACTACTGTACCTCCTGGGAAGCCCATTAGCAGTGTTAAGTATCTTTACAATAATGTGAAGCATGTCTCTGGACTTTTCATCTTGTACATCTGAAACTCTATACCCATTAAACCACAACTCTTCTCTTGCCCTTCCTTCCAAGAGCCCCTTCCTGGTAACCACCATTATATTTTTTCTGTTTCTTTGAGAAAAATACTCATTTTTTTCTCAGCCCAGTTTTACAGCCTTTGCTTTAACTTTGGCCTCACTCTCCCCAAAGTTCGTATCTACACAGTGTAAATGGCCTTTCCTGTGTAGTGCTCTGATGCAAATAGAACTGGAGTAGTTTTTTTCCCCCACTGGTGGAAATTAAAAGAATTCATATTAAGCCCCTAAGAGATTAGAGCTCATTTGTCCTCTACTCTCAAGGTCTCATTAGGGTAGAAAGTTTTTTCTTCAAAATTACTACATTGCATCCTTGATGTTAGAGCCTCAGCTCTCCAGCACAGTTAAGGAGCAAGAGGCTGTCAGGAAATGAGTGCTAACCCTGCTCTCATTTTTCACACAGTTCCCTAAGTTACTCTCCTTAAGAATTCATATGAGGGACCTCCCTCGTGGCCCAGTGGCTGAGCTTCTGTGCTCCCAATGCAGGGGGCCGTGGTTCGATCCCTGCTTAGGGAACTAGACCCCACGTGACCAACTAAAAGTTTGCATGGCACAACTAGAAAGCGTGAATGCTCCATCTAAGAGCCAGCACAGCCAAATAGATAAATAAATAGAAATAAATGTTTCTTGAAGGTAGTCGGATGACAGAAATGATGGTGAGGGCAGTGATTAAACAGAGAAAGGCATTCCAATTCAGCTTAAAAAAAAGAGAGGACAAGCAAAACATTAGGCCACATGGCACCCAAACTGCCATCTTGTTACATCTAGATCTTTTTAAAAGACAGATTCTTTTCTATATAATCTGTATCCTATCATTTGTGGTCAACATACATAGAAATTCTGCTAGTCTCATTTCCCATTTTCCCCGTGATTACTTTTTGCTGGGGAAAGGGCAGGAGACCCATATGTGATGGACTCCAGCTTGTCTGAGTTTTTGTTCCTATAATAGTTTCTCCTCCCTGGAATGGCTTCCTCTTCCCCTAAACCTGTTCAAGTCTTTAGATGAAATCCCATCTCCTCCGCAAAGCTTTTCCTGAGTGCATTTACCCTCACTGATCACATCATCTTCTAGATCGTCACAGTAATAACTTGGCATTTCATTCTATATTACATTTTATGGCTTTTATTGAGTTTCTCTCTCTAGCTTACCTGTAAACATTTCCCAAGCACATAGATTTTTTGCATTCCTTGTATATCCAACAGCATTCCTAGCACAGGGCTGAGCATATAATAGATGCTCATTAAACACTGATTGGTTGACAGATTGGGTTCACCCATCCAGAAAATCATGGGGTTGCAAAGAGTCGGATACAACACTTTCACTTTTTTCCCTCCATCCAGGTGCACCCAACCTATATAGAAACTTCAGACTAAGGCCAACTTCTCAGCAATTCCCTTCGATAATATTGGCTCTTACATGTGTCTGTATAATACTCCTATAAAATGTATAACTACTTTTAACAAGAGTGACTATACCTAAACCAGTACCTGTTTTGGTTACTTCATACTCAAATTTGTTTAAATGCCTCCTATGAGCACTGATTGATAATGGTGTTAATATTTGAAATGTATATGCATCTCACTGAGTAGTTTTGAACATAACTATAAATAGATGATTCACATACCTAATATCTATAATTGATCTTGTTGAACCAAGCAAGACCCAGAAACAATGATATAATATTCTGTACTTGCAATAAATTATTTTTATAGAGCTACTTGAACTCAATACAGCCAGACTATGAAAGATGTAATTAAGAATAGAGATAATCGTTTAGGATCATATCATCAAGCACTCAGTCACGTCACTGTGCCAGACCATTTTTAGATTGGCATCTTGGGAGGCAGTACTGCCAAGAGAGGAATGGCAGTGGAATTTCATTTTCTCTCTCCTTTTCTGTTATAGGTAAAAAACTTCCTACGACTGGAGAAGTGCACATCTGGGTGAAGGAATGCCTCGATCTACCACTGCTAAGGGGCAGCCATCTAAATTCTTTTGTTAAATGGTACCAGCATCGATAATTCTGCCTCCCTCAGTTCCACAATAGGCTGGCCTTTGCCAATAGGTTTTAATTTTCTGCAGCTGTGATGCTGAAGTTCATCATTCATAGTATAAATGAAATGATTTGAGACAGTGGTGACACAAGCTAGAAGGATCTCTGACATGAACCCCCTGCAAGGCTCCATTTAGTTTAAGAGGGAATATATACAATAGGAGGTACATCTGCTGGTGAGGATAATATTCACTACCAAAGAGTTTATGAAATGGCTGATGGTGATACCACACCCCTTGTATCATTTGTCGAACATCTGTATTGTGGCCCATTTGCAAAAAAGCCTTTTGCGTCAGCCTGTGAATATTTGGAAGTTATTTGATAAACAGATCCACGCTAATAATTAACTCATAAGAGCTTGAAACAGTTTGGGTTTTTAAGTTGCAAACCTTTTTCTCAGTTATAACGTAAATGCCTGGCATCTAGAAAATAGTAACTGAACAGATGTTATTGTGCTGTCCTGACTCTCTCTAACTAATTTTATCTATATAGATTTTATCAGAAGACGAGTTATAGCTACTTAAGTTTATATGACATTATTTAGGATTTTCCCTATACATATTCTTAATAGACGTCAACTGGTAAGCTTTTCAGCTCAGGTCAATCTCCCATTCCAGGACTAGGCCCAACCCTTCTTATACAAGAGGCATGGTAGGGTAAATTAATTTCAATTATCACCATAAATTATATGTAAATAATCACAAATATGTAATATAATTTATTCCCAAAGTCAAATCTAGGGAATTGGAGAGGTTTCTTTTCTTTTTCAATTCTGTACAAGGCTAATTTCTTAGGCTCTCACGGATAATCAGGAGTAGATTTTAGAGAAATCCTCAAACAGTTGCTATGTAGTAAATGCTAAATGCAGGTACTGAACTAAGTTGTTTGCTTAATCTGTAATTCTAATATTAACCTTATGAGGTAGGCATCACCATTCCCATTTCATAGATGAGGAAACAAGTCTCTGAGAAGTTAAGTAAATTTCCCACAATACACAGCCAATAAGTAGCAGAGTCAGGACTTCCTCAAAGCAAGTCAGGTCCACTCTAGTGCATAATCGTGCCAGCAGGATGCCCACCATTACCATCTCTCTGTGTTCTTTTTTCTTCTGTTTCCTCTTGCCAGCCCTTAGTAGCTGAAGCACACTAAAAGCATGAGAGTTTGCTGTCTTACTCACATGCTTTCCTGGGAATGTTTCCTTTTGTAGTACCATCCTTCCAGATACAAGTAGGAAAAGTCGCCAGAAGACAAGAGCTGTGGGGAAAACCACTAACCCAGTCTTCAACCACACCATGGTCTATGATGGGTTCAGGCCTGAGGATCTGACAGAAGCCTGTGTAGAGCTTACTGTCTGGGACCATTACAAATTAACCAACCAGTTTTTGGGAGGTCTTCGGATTGGCTTTGGAACAGGTAACGTGTTACATTTTTAATTTTCCATGAGTCTAATGCTTATGGAGACACTAGAGGTTGGTTGGTTTGCTTCTTCCTAATGTAAACAGGTACTCTATTTCTGTTAAGTGTGGTGAAATGAATGAGTGAAGGAATGTCAAGCTGTGTGCCAGGGACTCTAGATATGAAGACTAACAGGATGCTGTGTTTGTCCACACAGAGCTTAAGTTATTGTGGTGGAAACCAGAAAAGCCTTCATCACTACCCTTTCCTGAAAAACTGTTTATGGCCCTTCATGGCTAAACGTGTACTTTGCATAATAATAGCAGCTAACATTTATGGAGCACTGGTCACTGTACCGAGTGCTTTCTTTGCATTATTGCATTTGATCCTCACAGAAGTTCTATGAGTTATTTCTAATGTTATACCCAGAGACACTGATGTTCCAAGAAATTAAGAAACAGAGCTAATAAGTGGCAGAGCCAAGATTCAAAATTGAGTCTGTTAGACACTGAAGCTGTAACTACATTTTCTTAGATATCACCTACTGTCATTTTCAACCCAATGCTGGAATCCTCCCTACTGTTCCATTATACACCTGATAGATTTTCATCTACATTTTATATGGTCTATTACTCTGAGAGTAATGAGAATAATCCCAATTGTGGAGAGTTCCATTATCAGATATCTTGTATGATTAAACAGATCTTTTCTTCTGTTGAGTCCCAGCCCTACTGGTGATGTTAAAACTCTTCCTAGCTGTCTCCTTTGGCGATTATAATTGGGGAATGACTCAGTTTTTCCCAGTGAACCATTCCTTTCTAAATGCAAAGCTTCCCTTTTTTGTCCAGGTAAAAGCTATGGTACTGAAGTGGATTGGATGGACTCTACTTCAGAGGAAGTGGCTCTCTGGGAAAAGATGGTGAAGTCTCCCAACACTTGGATTGAAGCAATCCTGCCTCTCCGAATGCTGTTGATTGCCAAAATTTCCAAATGAAGCCAAAGTCCATGGGCTGCTCCACTGAAAACCACCAGACAGGTGGAATCCGATCTTGTAGGCAGAGATCCTCATTTTCCATCTGTTGCCTGGAACAAATGCTACATAGCATGTTAAAGTCAACCTGCACATGCTTCTTTGGTTACAAGGACTAAAAAACTTAAATAATAACAAAATGTGTAACTTAATTTGTGACTGCAACGTTAAAAGAAGATGTTTGAGAAAGCTAAGAAAATCAAACCATTGCTGCTGGTTCAAAGAAAAAGCTGCCAAAAAAAAATTAAATGTTGTTAATAAGCAAAAGTTTCCAGTTTGCTATCATGTGTTTCAAACCACAAAAGGGTTAGGAAGGCCTCCCACTTGATCATTGAAAACCCTTGCAGGAATTGAAAAAATGTTGGTTGTTGAAGAGTGACTCAGAGATATTCCTATGAGCAGGGGGGCGGGGGAGAAATTAGAATATCATGAAGATAAAGAATTTGTTTTTAAAAAAAAACTATTCACTGTGTAGCCTCTATTGAAATATGGAATTCCATGTTAGGGCAATGAGACTGAATTTACTGCATGTATTTTTACTTTGAGAAGTGTTCCCTTTTCCCAATGTTTAAAGTCTTATGTGCTTTGGTGCCACCCACTGGCCATAGGTGAAATTAAGTTTTTGGCTTAATTCCTAGGTTTCAAGCCTGTATTTTATAATAGGGTACCCATATATAAAACAAAGAACAAAAACTTTGCATATATAAGATTCTGTTTTTCTTACAGCTCTACTATATGAAGCAGCATGAGAATGGTTACAAACATGATTTGCGATAAAGTTTTAATTAGAATGTAAAGTGTTAAATTATACTCTCCTTCCTATGTATGTATAATTTTCATAAAGTATTTTGTAAAAACCCTTAGAATAAATTATTATATGATGTAATGGTATGATCAAAGTAATCTGACTTCTTATTTTAAATGAAATACTTTATGTTAGGAATCTTAAAGTCCAGGACTTCCCTAGTGGTCTAGTGCTTAAGAGTCTGCCTGCCAATGCAGGGGACACAGGTTCGATCCCTGGTCCGGGAAGATGCCACATGCCACGGGACAACTAAGCGTGTGTGCCACAACTCCTGAGCCCGTGCACCTTAGAGCCATGCTCCGCAACAAGAGAAGCCACTGAAATGAGAAGCCTGAACCCTGCAATAGAGAGTAGCCCACACTCATCACAACTAGAGAAAGCCTGCATGCAGCAGTGAAGACCCAGCACAGCCAAACATAAATAAATAAAAATTTTAAAAAACTTCTATTAAAGAAGGAATTCTAAAATCTAAATTCACAAGCCAGGCTAAAGAACTTTTGGGCTAATATTTCTCCAAAGTCTTTGCTGCAACTCTGGGCATGATTTTCTCTAAACTGGAAGCTTCAGCTATGTTACTAAGAGTAGAACTTTTATTTTTTAGAAGTAGCTGAAAGCTTTGAAGGTAAGTTGTCATTTATTCTTAAAGTTTTCCATAAAGACATTGTTGGGTCATTTAATACATGAATCATCATTCCCTGTTAGAACTCCACTAGCTCGTCATTCCCAAAACAAGCTGATGATGGCTCAGCAGGTAAAGAATCTGCTTGCAATGCAGGAGACACAGGAGATACAGGTTCAATCCCTGGGTCTGGAAGATCCTTTGGAGGGGTAAATGGCAACCCACTCCGATATTCTTGCCTGAAAAATCACAGAGGAGCCTGCAGCCCATGAGGTCAAAAAGAGTCGGACATGACTGAACAACTAGGCATGCAGGCTGGGGAAGTCTCGATGGTGACAAGACAGTGAGATCTTAAAACAAGTATCTAACAAATGTCATTGAAAACAGCTCCAGCGCTTGCCTCTTTCCCCAAACAAATGCTAGAACCTTTGACCCACTGGCCAGTAAAAGCAACTAACCTAGAACAACACCCTTGCCCCATTGTCTCTCGAGGCCTTTTAGGAGGTTGTTTACCTAGTTGTCTTTCCTCTTCCTGTTCTGACTGCAGACGAGGGCAAGACCAGGTGACTAGACACACACCTCCGAGGTTGGCCTGCAACCATAGCAGAAGTATAGACCCTGTTTCAGCCCCTGTCACTCCATACTACAAGCTACTTTCTCAGCCTTTTTTTTTTTTTTTCCCCAGTTACCTTCTCAACCATCTTCTAGCATCTAGCCATCTCAGAAGCACTAATGAAATTGCTTCTAATGTCTCCCCATCTGGGGCTAGGACTGCAGCCCCAGATGTGCAAAACACCAAAGTGGACAACAGAGCCATCCTTGCATCTACCCAAAGAACTTCCGACCGCCTCAGGACGTCCAGGAAGATGTAGTGTCACTTTCCTCCCCCCCCTCCCCGAAAAAAGAAATATAAATTGTTAATCTCACCTGGCTGTAAGACAAAGTCTAAATGGGATTTTCATGCATTATAAAGTGTGGGCCACCTGAATTCTTTAGTGAACCCAGGTTGGCAGACTTGATTCAGTGGGATTTTTTGGCCAAGTCCCTGCTGAAAATTCTCATTTTCTTAAATTAGAGGTGTTCCCTTGGACTGCATGTTTTAGGGCTCTTTTCCTCTTTTTCAGAATCCCAATCAGAAATAAACCTAAATACACTAGGTTAGTGTATGACAATTTGTTAGTATGTATGACTTTAGGGACTCATGGGCGAAACATGAGTTCCCAGGAACTCCGATACTGTCTCTTTCTTCTTTGGTGGTGGTGGATCAGTCCCTAAGTAATGTCTGACTCTTGCAACCCTATGACTGTAGCCCACCAGGCTCCTCTGTCCATGGGATTTCCCAGGCAAGATTAGAGCACGTTGCAATTTTCCTTCTCCAGGGGATCTTTCCAACCCAGGGATCAAACCCTCATCTCCTGCATTGTTGATGGTCTCCTGCATTGCAGGTGATTGCTTTTACTGCTGAGCCACCAGGGAATCCCGACTGCCTTGGGAGTAGGAAATAGCACCACAGACAGCTCCAACGTCACAAGTTCTCAGCTAAAGCACTCCTCTTTCCTAGGTTCAGCTTGAGAGAACTGTGGGAGAAACTGGCTGAGCTTGGGTCATGTCCTCACCTGCTGCAGCAGTCAGAGTGGCCAGGAACGGATAGGGTAAGCTCTTATGATTGGTCCTACCCGAGTTATGTCTCCACCCTGTGGCCAGGGAGAAGTGATCCATTTTCAGAAGAATGGGGTGTTATATAGACAGGCACTGGAAAAATCAAGAGCTAGGTAGCCATTGCAATTTGTATCCCCTTCTGGTGACCAACCTAGATAGTATATTCAAAAGCAGAGACATTACTTTGCTGACTAAGGTCCGTCTAGTCAAGGCTATGGTTTTTCCTGTGGTCATGTATGGATGTGAGAGTTGGACTGTGAAGAAGGCAGGGCACCAAAGAATTGATGCTTTTGAACTGTGGTGTTGGAGAAGACTCTTGAGAATCCCTTGGACTGCAAGGAGATCCAACCAGTCCATTCTGAAGGAGATCAACCCTGGGATTTCTTTGGAAGGAATGATGCTAAAGCTGAAACTCCAGTACTTTGGCCGCCTCATGAGAAGAGTTGACTCATTGGAAAAGACTCTGATGCTGGGAGGGATTGGGGCAGGAGGAGAAAGGGACGACCGAGGATGAGATGTCTCGATGGCATCACTGACTCGATGGATGTGAGTCTGAGTGAAAAGTCCGGGAGTTGGTGATGGACAGGGAGGCCTGGCGTGCTGCAATTCATGGGGTTGCAAAGAGTCAGACATGACTGAGCAACTGAACTGAACTGAACTGGTGAAAATACTTCCAAATTCCGTTATTTTAAAAATGAAATAATATTTCGAATAGTCACTGCTGGCTTTTCCTAGAGAAGCCAACATTTCCACACTCCCCGTGACTGCTGCAGCTTCTAAATAGGTGGTAAGGATCCTAGGAACTGCATAACCTGGTCACATGGCCTTGGCATCCACCAAAGCATGATTACTGTTAGCCTAGGGTCACTTCTAGGGAAATTACATGGACTTCTTTGCATATCTCTCATCCATACTCACCCATCTAGGTTTAAAAGTCCCTCAACATTTGCCTTCTCCTGTGCTCTTCCCATTCTGATTTTGGGATTGCTCTCCCATCTCCACCCACTCCTAGACTCATTCACTAATTTCCCTAGTTTGTTTTACAAAACAAATGCTCTCACCCATGTGATCCAGTCACACACATTCCTTCCACTTCTTTGGCTGACTTGTTCCAAAAGAACTGCCTCTCCTTCAGCCTTAAAAGAGAAGACTCTCACTCTCCACATTAAGCACTTCAGTCAGGATGTGGGATCAGACTTCAGATCACTGCACCCCTGTTTTTATTCTTTGAGAAGAGTAGTGTATCTAACTTATCCATGATTCTGTTAACAGTTATAACACCTAATAGCCATTTTTCTATTATTTGTCTCTACCATTTTGCTGTAGTCATCTTAAGAGCCAGGACTGCAAACCTTGGATATAACAGTTTCTCAGCATATGAATTGAATGTATGAATGAATGAATGATTAAACAATTGAATGAATGATGAACTAAAGACCATGGGCTTTGGTATCAAAAAGATCTGGATGTGAATTCTGTCTCTATTACTCTCTGAGTGACTTGGGACAACTTGCTTAACCTCTCTGTGTCTTAGTTTCTTTGTTCTCTGCCAACTATGAAATGTGGATCAAAATGCCTGTCTTTCAAGAATATTGTTAGAATTACATGAAGAAAGATGTACAAATGCCTAGTATTATGTAGGGTATATAGGGCTTCCCCAGTGGTTCAGATGAAAAAAGAATCTGCCTGCAATGCAGCAGACCTGGGTTCAATCCTTGGGTTGGGAAGATCCCCTAGAGAAGGAAATGCAACCCACTCCAGTATTCTTGCCTGGAGAATTCCATGGACAGAGGAGCCTGGCGGTCTATAGTCCATGGGGTCACAAAGAGTTGGACATGACTGAGCAACGAACACTTTCACTTTCATGTAGGGTGTATAGAAGAACTCTGTAAATGTTAATAGGTTAATAGTAGCTTAGATGAAAGAGATATTTAAAAACTTAAAGGCAGGTGGGTGGGGGGGGACTTGTTGGATACCACTAGGGAGAATGTTGGCCAAGGTTTGTGACTTGGACCTCCCTTGGAAGGGAATATACTGAACACCTTCAGGATCAAAGGTAGGTGGGAAAAAAAGGTAGAATAAAGAAAACAATCATGGCAGAGAGGAATCAAAAGTTATTATTACTGAACTGCAAGTCCTCTGAGAAGAGTGCTGTGTCTAATTTATTAATGTTCCTTAGCATCACTTCCTTCAGTCTTACAAATTTTATTTCAGTGTGTGAAGCTTGAAATTTAAGGAAAAGCAAAGAAGCGGTGTGAGACGGAAATTTAAAATATGTTTATGTTTTTAAAAATCTTGGAACCCACTTTCATAAACCCTAAATATCCTACAATCTGAGTTGCTAAAATTTTAGGTCAGGAGATTTTCCCAGTCCTCAGCCTTGCTTTCTTGCTTTCTCTACATAAACATGATAGTCGGGATTGGGGACAAGAGAGCTTGATTTCTGAGACCAGAAGTAAAATCTCAGACTCTTCTGTCAGATCTATTCTGCTCTACATGAAATCTGAAGCATTATAAAATCCATCCATCCATAAGTAACACCCCAGACTTTTTCCTTATCATCATGACTTGACAGGTTAAGTCTGACCACCAGAAATAGTGATCACAGGAATAGCTAGCTCTTTGCTCTCTGCTTAAGTTTTCACATCATTCAGATCATTCTAAATTCCAATTTTTTTAAATCTTGCTTTTTAAAATTATCTTTCAAACACAAGCATTCCCATGCCATTAAATTACCTATAAACATGCTAATGTTTAATGTCTACATAATATTATATATGAGGATATCATAATTTTCTTAACATTTTCTCTTTTTTGGACATTTAGGTCTCCAACTTTCAGTTGTTATGAACCATACTTTGAATAAAACTTTTTCTTTCAGACTGTTTCTTCCGAAACAAAGAAGTCCCCAGAAGGACAATCATTAATTCAAAAGGCATAAAGATGTCTTAAGTTCTCAATACATGCCATCAATTGACTTTGATCACAGTAGAAGAGTACCTATTTCACTATACACTTATCAGTCCTGGATTGTCTTAAAAATAAGGGGTAACTTATTGACTGACTTGATAGATGAATTATTATCTATTTATAACTGACATTCATTGGGTCACTGATGGGGTTTGATTATAAGCCATTTCATCCCCCTCATCTGTGAATTGTTCATTTCTCTTTTAAGATGTTAACACTTTATTGACTTGTACAGGCTCTTTGTAAAAATGTAAATCT
>SJYX01012334.1:84869-173754 GCA_006410675.1 Oreotragus oreotragus
CTTCTGTGTATTCTTGCCACCTCTTCTTAATATCTTCTGCTTCTGTTAGGTCCATACCATTTCTATCCTTTATCGAGCCCATCTTTGCATGAAATGTTCCCTTGGTATCTCCAATTCTCTTGAAGAGATCTCTAGTCTTTCCCATTCTGTTGTTTTCCTCTATCTCTTTGCATTGATTGCTGAAGAAGGCTTTCTTATCTCTTCTTGCTATTCTTTGGAACTCTGCATTCAGATGCTTATATCTTTTCTTTTCTCCTTTGCTTTTCGCCTCTCTTCTTTTCAGTGCTATTTGTAAGGCTTCTCCAGACAGCCATTTTGCTTTTTTGCATTTCTTTTCCATGGGGATGGTCTTGATCCCTGTCTCCTGTACAATGTCACGAACCTCATTCCATAGTTCATCAGGAACTCTGTCTATCAGATCTAGGCCCTTAAATCTATTTCTCACTTCCACTGTATAATCATAAGGGATTTGACTTAGGTCATACCTGAATGGTCTAGCGGTTTTCCCTACTTTCTTCAATTTAAGTCTGAATTTGGAAATAAGGAGTTCATGATCTGAGCCACAGTCAGCTCCTGGTCTTGTTTTTGTTGACTGTATAGAGCTTCTAAGTCAAAATAACAAAGCAAAATTAAATTTCTAAATGATTACACATGAGTACACAGAGTAAAACATCTCTTACTCCTTCTAAAAACAGAAAGAATAAAGCCCTGAAGAGAAGAGGCACATGAGACAGAGAGGCGGATGCTGGCACGGCTGTACCTTGGAGGTGTTTCTTGCACTCGGCAGGCAGGAGGGCAGTACTGAGCTTGTCTAGATTCCCACTTTCCACCTGATGCATGAGGTAGAAGAGCTTCCAGAGCATCTGGACAGACAGTGTCCCGAAGGGCATTTCTGACATAAACAGCCAAATGCCAAGTCTGCATGTATTAAGAAAAGCAAGAATAATTTCATGTATCAGTCAACTTCACCATATTGAGAAAGGAGGCAAAAAAAATTCTTAAATTTTTAAAGCACACTACAGCAATTTTTCTAGCATGTTTTAGTCATAAACACCTTGAGCGTGTTTAACGGCAAATACAAAGCACTTACTCTGCCCAGCACAGTTCTCATCACTACATCATCTATTTATCAGCACATTCCTCCTCACGAAAACCAAGGCAAGCATTATTACCGATATAGCCCCAATTTACACATCAGGCTACTAGAACCAAAGGCTAATTAGAGGCAGAGCTGGGTTTTAAATCAAAGATCCTTTTAAGACCTGGGCAACAGAAAGACTGCTGAGATTGGACGTATATGTCTGAGCATCCACCAAGGTACATGTATGAGCACTGAGACCTGTGCAGCTGGCAGAGGCGGGGGGAGGGCCAAAAGCTCTCCCCAACTCCTTAGTCAAAACAGAATGAAGTTCAAACTCCTCAGTTCCAAATTCAAAGCCTTCCAAAATTAGCTCAGACCCATTTTCCCAACCAGAGCCCTCTCTGTATTATCATCAGACCATTTTTGGACAAGGGGATTTCCTGGTGGCTCAGCAGTAAAGAATCTACCTGCAATGCAGAAGATGCACAGGAGACCCAGGTTCGATCCCTGGGATCAGGAAGATCCCCCTGGAGAAGGAAACAGCAACCCACTCCAGTATTCTTATCTGGAAAATCCCATGGACAGGGGGGCCTGGCAAGCTACGGTCCATGGGGTCACAAGAGAATCAGACACAACTTAGCAACTAAACATCAACAAATTCCTGGACAAGCCTAAAGAGAACTCCCCAACTACAAAGCACCATCCCTCCATTTGTGAGGCCTTCCCTAATGCCCTCTCAGCACCACTATGAAATTCTAACCGTACTGACTATGGCATGATCATACCCACTATCAGTGTTTCTCACACCACTGCAGGCAGAAAAATCAGCTGAGACTTTGTGGAAAAGGCAAACTCCCAAGGTCCACCTAAGAGATTCTGTGTCTCCAGGTCACAGCTGGGGTCCAAGAATTTGCAACTTTATTTTATAGTCACCCCAGATGATTCCAGACTCAGCTGGACCCCTTAAATTACACAGTGAGAAATATAAGTGTGCAATTTAGGTACACACACCAGCATACAGCAATTTGACAGCAGAAACCAAGTCTACTTAAACTAGTATCTCAAAAACAATACTCAATAAATGCTTATAAATATTTTGTTACATGAATTTTATCTCAAAAAATCTAAAAAAGAAAAATGGGGAGGCACTCAAAACTGTTGCTTTGGGGCAAAACTATAATTTAATCAATTATAAATAATATTTATTAAGAAAAACAGAAATTAAATAATGCATGTTTAACCCACGTCTGTGGCCCATCAGGCCACTAGCGGTCCAAACCACAACTGACCTCGACTCTGAAAAGCAACAGCTAGACTTCTCTGAGTTCAAGTGGATCAGGCTTCTGTCTTATTAAATAATTATCCCAACACCTCACACTGGACTGGATGTTCTTATATAAAGGATCACCCAACAATGAGGCCTTAAAAGTAATGTCACAGACAATAAATATTTCCAGCTACAAAATTCCTATAGAGCAGACATGAAGTAAGTCTGGTTTAGGTTTTTGTAGTCTATCTTTCAGTTTGCGTTTGTCTTTTTTTTTAGGTTGAGGGAAGCTACGGTCAGAAATTTCCACAGGAGTGTCAAATAAATTTAAATTTCACAGTTTTAAATACCTGATTCTCACATGATGTGTTCTGAAATAAATTATACTCAAGAATAACAGCTCTCAGCATTTTCAAATTTAAAGCAATTACCTGTGTGAATTACATAAGCAATATTGCAGGAGGGTTCACAGCTCAGTGCTTAAGACCTCATAAGGAACTACAATTTTTCTTCTAGAAAAGCTCTGCCTCTCAGCTAAACAAACACAAGATCAGGTGACAGGAGATCAGACATGGAAGACTTTTCCCAAGCACCAGGAGGCCGGCTTCAGGGAGCAGGTACTATTGCACTAGACCCCTAGCAGGGACCTGGCACACCTCAGGAGACCCCCAAGTGTGGACAAGAATAATCTAACTGAACTTCTAAGCCCAAGTTCTCTTTATCTTAGACCCACTCCTTCTAAGTGCCTAACAGTAGTTTTAAGACTTAGTCAAAGAACACTAATCTTTCTCTAAGGGATTGGTTATCCTGTTCTTCATTTGAAACCACACAAAAACAGCCACCACTTACATCTGAAAAGTCTTCTATGGTTTAAAAATATTACTTTCCACATATTATTGCATATGTCATCCTCATAACATATCCATGAGGTCAATGGAACAAGTTGTATCATCATCGTCATCTCCACTTAATAAAGGCACAAAGTGAGACCATAAATATTAAGTGATTTGCCCAAGGTAACAGTCTTGGCAGACCACGACTCAAACCCACCACATAACACACATAAATAAGGGGCAGAAACTATGAGGCCATGGCAAGAGTGCCAACAGCTCAGAACAGCTCAGAAAGGGATCTAGCAGTTCATGAGTGGAGCTGGGGGATGGGGGAGCGGGCCAGTGTGCTGAAGCAGAACCCACTCCTACACTGCAGCAAAAACTCAGGGAAGACGGT
This sequence comes from Oreotragus oreotragus, assembly GCA_006410675.1. NCBI lineage: Eukaryota > Metazoa > Chordata > Mammalia > Artiodactyla > Bovidae > Oreotragus > Oreotragus oreotragus. The sequence continues at coordinate 88,448 of SJYX01012334.1, forward strand.
GCAGATGAGCGGTCACGTCCCCACCTCTGCCAAAAATGTATCCTAGGCTGTAAGCAGCAGCAACAACAGCGAGATGAGAACACAGTCGAGGTGGTGGAGGAGGACCCCTGATCCAAGACAGTCCTAGACTTTAAATCCCACACAGTCGGACAACTTGAACAACGTAATGAGTGCCTACTCTGCCCCACTGGGGACACTAGAGTTGGGTATGAAGTACAATTCATCCCCTGCTCAAAGTTACCCCAGAAGTTCAGAGTGGCAAAACTGAGGTAGCAGAATCAGATTATTTTTAAGACTGAAGGAAACCCGAAAGTCAGGATCATTTCAGGCAATACTACAGACAAGGAAACGAAATCCCAAACATCAACCCAAGACAAAAAACAGATGAAATACACTGATGTTATTCAGTCAATGACTTTCACTCCAGTCTTCCTCACCAGCCAAGGAGCTATTTCGCGACAGTTATCATCATGCATCTTACCTTTTGGCTTTCAGGACATGTAGAACAGCTCTCAAAAAGAGCTCATCAAATTCAACCTGTAGTTTCTCTATGGAGTAGGGCTGCAGGGCCAATCCCGAGCCTTGGTTGTGGTTCACATACTGGGCCCAGTGGTCACTCACATAACCAAGGGTCATCCTGAGCATGAAGAAAGACAGTGCGGCATTTTGTGTGAACGCACTCAACACCAGCATCTTTACATTTGAAACATTACTGTAGTCAACATGTCTTTGTTGCGTACTATCTTCTAGGTGCTAAAGGGGATGCCATGGAGGGAAAAAGCCTTCCCCTCATGGAGCTGACATTGAGTGGAGGGCACACAGACTAAATAAACAAAATAAAATGCACAGTCTGTCCATGGTTATAAATGACACTGAGAAAAATCAGTAGGAGCGAAAAATAAAGGTTTTCGGGCATGTTGGTGAGGAGGGGCCTCACTGAAGAGGGACCCATGAGTAGAGACTGGATGTAGTCTCAGACTATCTAAGGGAAGAGCACCCTGGCTGAAGAGGCAGCCAGTGTGAAGGCTCTGAGGTGTGTTCACTGTGTTGGAGGAACAGCAAGGCAGCCGCTAAAGTAAAGTAAATAGAGAGAATGGCTGGCAAAGAAATCAAAGAGGCAAGAAACCAGCCATCCAGAGTCCTGTAGGCCACTGTGCATGCTGGTTTTTATTCTGAATGAGACCGGGAGCAGCTGAGTCTGAGCAGAGGAGTGATATGAGCTGACTCATGACTTACAAGAAACACTGGTAGCTGTTGTAAGAATAAGCCGGGGGTGCGGGGGAGGGAGGGCAAAAGCAGGATGGCAAGTCAGGTGGCCACTGTGATAATAGGGGCAACATGACTCAAAATGAACTGCGGTGGCAGCAGCGAGCATGGCGAGCAGAGGCTGGGATCTGGAAGCAGCATGTTTCACTAATCCAAAGGATGCACGCCCTTCACATTTTAATCTCTGCCACGAGGATGTGCACCAAGACTGCTAACATCATAATCTGGTGGCATTTTTTTCTTTCTTAGTGGTACACAAAATGCATCTTAGGTTTGCTGAAAGATGACGTATTGAAAGAAAAGATGACAGAATCGCCCATTAGACTGGATGTGCGGTATAAGAAGAAAAGTCAACGATGACACTAGCACTTTGGCCAGAAACACTGGCACTCACTGACACTGAGAAGACCGTGAGAGCAGCAGTCTGAGAGGTGGGGACAGTGAGCCCATTTGGGGAATATTCAATTATAATGATCACCAGTCATCCAAGTGCTGCTGAGTTGGCAGCTGGATATATTCAATACAAGCTTAGAAGAAAGGTACGAAATGGAAACAGAACACAGAACTTTAACCATGTTTAGAGGATACTCAAAGACATGGGAATGGATGAAATCCCAAGTAAGTTTGGATAAAGAGGTCCAGGGTTAAGAAGTCTAGGAGGTGAGGATGAAACAACCAAGGAGGCCGAAAGTGAACAGCCAGTGAAAGGAACAGCAGAACATGGTATCCTGGAAGTCAAGCAAAGAAAATGCTTTAAAGAACACTGACCATCCGTGATGAAGGCTGCTGAATGCATGTGTGAGAGATAAAGCAAGATGAAGACTCAAAGGTGGCTACTGCTGCTGCTGCTGCTAAGTCACTTCAGTCGTGTCCGACTCTGTGTGACCCATAGACGGCAGTCCACCAGGCTCCCCCATCCCTGGGATTCTCCAGGCAAGAATACTGGAGTGGGTTGCCATTTCCTTCTCCAATGCATGGAAGAGAAAAGTGAAAGTGAAGTCGCTCAGTCTGTCCGACTGTTAGCGACCCCATGGACTGCAGCCCACCAGGCTACTCCATCCATTGGATTTTCCAGGCAAGAGTACTGGGGTGGGGTGCCATTGCCTTCCCCCAAAGGTGGCTACTAGATTAGTCAAAAGCACAAAGTTCATTAGCAACTTTCATTCTTCAGAGCTGTTTGGGTAGTGTTGGGAGGAAAAGCCTGACTGCACAGAGCTCAGGAACTCCAGACATCCTATATCATTACCTGGCTTTATGAATATGATAGATATATACCTGAAATAATTAAAATCAACTATGCCATACAAACAAAAGTACGGAAGGAGGGGAAGTTTTGTAGTTTTTTGTAAGTTTTCTTTCAAGATAAGAGAGGTTGGATAAAATCACTATGTTTTATATACACCATAAAAATCAAAAGATTGATGATACAGAATCCTCTTGGATGTAAGTTAATTCAATGAAAAGCAGTACATTTCTCAGAATTTACTCTTATTTGATAATAATAAAAAAAAAAAACCCTTTCTTTCACACAAATGAATAATAATGCTTTCCCAATTCAAATACAGGAGCCACTGATGAAGTGGTCTTTGCAATTTTGTGGTATTTTATAGAAATCAGAATAAGAGTAAATAAGAGAGAAAACAGGGTAATAATGGTGCAAAAGAGCTACTGCCAATTTTCCACAGCTATATTAACAATTTCTAGGCAAAAGTCAGGAAGCAGAAGAGAAGAGAGGAAAGGAGGGAAAAGATTCTGTATTTTCTTCAACTCCTTCTCTCTGGCCAAGGTCAACCCGACTGCTTTGAAGGTCCTGACTGCAAGAACAACTGTCCAGCAAACCAGTTAAATTTGACATAATTAACCAAATATTCTGACTGGAAGTATTTATTTAAAATTCCCATCTAGTAGATGGTGAAGAAAAAAATTCTTACTTTTATGAGAAATAAGACTGGAACTGTACCAATAAAATGCCCACCATCACAATTATACATTGTCTGTGACTAACTAGGACTAACAGATATACCAAGAGCAGTATTACCTGATCATATAACCAATTCGCTTGACAAACTGCCTATAGCGTGCTCTATTGAAGGTCTCTAGCCCCACTGCCAGAAGTTCCACTAAGGAGTTAGCAAAGGCAAAAATTTTCATCATCTCTTGAGGTCTTGTTGTTTCTGGTAAATAATCACCTAGAAGTCCATCAAAGAAAAGGAAAAAAATTATAATTACAATGGAAAAACATTGGAAGATATGGATGTCAACGTATTAAGGAAGAAACAAAGTCAAGATGGAGAATTCTATGCTCTGGCTCCTATACCAATGTGAAATGGGAAACTTGAGATGAAGTACAAAACCAAAACCATTTATTAAAGCTGGGAGATGTGCGAGCTAGTCGACCTTTTGTATTTAAGCACCACAGAGGAAACTACAATCACAAGAGAGGGGAAAGAAGCCTCACCACAGAGACACAATCATCTCTGCATAGTACAGCCAGGCATAGGGGAACCCAAAATCAGGAGCCCACCCAAGATATAAGACCTGATGCTAAGTTTCTGTGTTTGAGCTCGCCACTACCACATTTCCTATATGACAAAAGAAATTAGTCTACCTTTTACTTTAAACCCAAGAAGATGTTGAAATAGTTCATGAAATGGGAACTGTGACAGAAGAATAACCAAGTCATCTTCATTAAGGAGAATCCAACTGGTCTCAGGGTCTTCATCCTAAGGAAAAAGATGCAGTCTTATCAGTTGATTTGACGAGATGACACTATGGTACAGAATTACAGGAGCTGCATATCACAGGTCTCAGTGGTACACAAGCTGTATTCTCATGAGTCCTCATGGATTTCTCCTCCAGGACAGAGATTTACACTATCCGTTCTACTAAATGACCTGTAAATCCCCTAACACTGCAAGTACAATTTTATGTGTACCAAGTCATACCCATTCTTCAGTGGCTGAAACTGCTCTCATTAGATTTCTACCCCAAAGAAGATGAATTCCTCTAGTATAGGGATCTTACTGTAAATCTCAGTGCTTTGACAGTACCAATTAAAGAACCATGCACTCGAGTCCAAGTTATTTTATCTATAAGCTTCTTCTTTCCCCCAAATTAAAGTTTACTGCAACAGTCTACTGACTTATCAAGAAGCAATTAGCATTTGCTATGGATATCTGAAGTTCTGTCATCAATCAGTACCATTGAAAACAGGATAAAAGTAACAGCAGTCACACACAGAGCTCACATACAGGAAATAGTTGGGGGGGGGGTTATTCAACTGCTGTTGTTTAATTGCTAAGTCAAGTACGACTCTTTTAGTGACCCCTAGGACTGTAGCCCGCCCGTCTCCTCTGTCCATGGGATTTCCCAGGCAAGAATACTGGAGTGGGTTGCCATTTCCTTTTTCAGGGGATCTTTCCAACCCAGGGATCGAACCCATGTCTCCTGCATTGTAGGTGGATTCTTTACTGAGCCACCAGGGAAGCCCTTTTTGTGTGATACACAGCACTAAAGTCTCCTTAGCAACCAAACTGATTTGTGACCTAAGATATGCTACATTCAAAAGGGAATACTGGGGCTTCCCTGATGGTCCAGTGGTTAAGAATCTGCCTGCCAATGCAGAGGACACGGGTCCAATCTCTGGTCCAGGAAGACTCCACGTGCCACAGGGCAACTAAGCCTATGCTCCACAGGAGCGAGCCTGAGCTCTGAAGCCTGCCTGCGCAACTGCTGAGCCTATGCTCTACAACTGCTGAAGCCCGAGTGCCCTAAAGCCTGTGCTCCGCAACCAGAGAAGCCACTGCAAGGAAGGGCGGCCCCCGTGTGCTGTGACTGAGAAAGCCCGTGCGCCGCAGCAAAGACCCAGCGCAGCCAGAAGTAAGTAAGTGATTTTTAATTTTTTTAAATTAAAAAAAAAGGAATAATGTAAAAAGACCCAGAGATCCTGAAGAATTATCACCTCAATTTCAACAAGGGACTAATGCAATTTATTCATAATTTCCTGAAGCCACTCATTTCTACCCTCTTACACATCCTAAACAGTTAGCAAATAAGAGCCTCAGAAATTCCACCCAGAGCAGTAGTTCTCCACTCTGGCTGTACAGCGGAATCACCATGGAGGCTTTAAACATTTGGATAGCTGGGTGTAGACTGGGGCAAGGTTGCCCAGCTGGTCCTGATACACAGCCAGTATCAAGAAATCACTGATGTGGGCGATGCATGATGCCTTCCACTTTCGGCCTTTTCTGAGTCGACAACACTGCCAGCGTTCCCACCCTAGGTTCCTGAATCCACCAACATCCAGTGAGAGCTGGGGCACCATTCCAGAGTCTTTAACCATTACCCATCTTTGGGATTAAATGCAGGAAACCAACAAGAAAAAAAGAGTCCTCTCTCAGGAGAGACCAGTCTTGGGGGCAAGGGCGCAGGGGGAGAAGGAACCCTGCTCGATCATAATCTTTAGAAGACCAATTTGCATCCGAGAAGCTCTTTCCAGAAAGACTGTTTGGTCTCTGCATGTCCACATCATTTACCACCATCTCCCACCTCCCACAAGTCCCAGGAAGAGCACACTGAGTGTGAAGGGGCTCCTGCTTCTGAATGAACAGCTGGGTAAATGTACAGATATGATCCCACAGCTGCCACATGTCATTCTAAGGAGTGTCCACTGAAAATTCTCAACTCCTTTTAAAGAGAAGGTGTTTTAGTAAATTTAATTCCTGGCCAATCCTGGACAAGCACGTCAAATCTGGATTTGGACCATAAAGACACACTAAGGCAGGCAGATAACTAGCTGGAAGGGAAAAAAAAATGTTTACCAATACACTAGCCATGTATAATAGTAGAAAGAAAACTCAATAAATATTATCTGAGAAACTGGATTTTGATCATTAAATTCTCACTAAAAATTATCTTCTTTCAAATGAGAAGATCTAGGTAAGAAAGTTTATAAGTGTTAAGGCAGAACCTTGGTAAGAAGTCAAAGTGAAAGTTGCTCAGTGGCGTCCAACTCTTTGGGACCCCATGACTGCACAGTCCATGGAATTCTCCAGGCCAGAATACTGGAGTGGTAGCCTTTCCCTTCTCCAAAGGCTCTTCCCAACCCAGGGAGTGAACCCAGGTCTCCTGCATTGCAGGCGGATTCTTTATCAGCGGAGCCATAAAGGAAGCCCAGCCTGGTAAGATCCAGCTCTTTATTAGAAAGGCTCAGAGTATCTGTAGGTGAGATCCCAAGCCCAGAAAATAGATGCTACATAAAAGAAAACCCTAAAAGAAAGTGTATGTAGTATGCGAACACTTCCAGGTCCAAACTCTTCCAGCTATGCAGCAATGGTCTGGAAAAGGCAGACAGCAGACACCGGCTCAGCACAAAGGCTCGAGACCTGTGATTTGGGACAAATTCCCTCACCCCCATCCTGCACCTGTTTCCTCATCTCTAATATGGGATGAAAACAGTACTTGCCTCATGGGGCTGTTGGGAGAATTAATTGGGCTAATACAAGAGAGGTGCTTAAAATGATACTTGGCACATGAGAGAGCTCAGAAATGATTCATCAAAACCCTGCAGATATGACGAGTTACCTCTTCTCCCCCTTCGTCTACTAGAGTCCACGTCCCGGACGCAGGCCCCGAGGAGGATGGATTCCATTCACTGGGCTTCATGTGGCACAGGAACTCGGCTCGGTTTCTAAAGAACAAAGGAAACCGCTCCAATCCCATAAATATAAACACAGGCAGCCCACCGCATGCATTCTGGATTGTCTACTCACCTTGAAGACGAGTGGACATCAACGCACTCTCCAAGTGGTTTGAATCAGAACACAAGAAATAATAACTGGCTAAAACTCAAGGAGACCAAAGCTTCACTATCGGTGATGTAGAGACTATGGTCCTCCTGGGTCAGTAAAGAGAAGGGGCTATGCCAGCACAGCGCCCACCTCTGGTGGGGCCTCTGCACACCCAGGACTGCGTGGTACCTGAGTCCTAACTGGCCCACAAAGTGTTCAGGAAACACGCTTAACTGAGCAAAGGATAATCTGCAGGTAATGCAGAAGCTGGCTGGGGGGAAACTACATCTAAACACACGTGTAGGAACAGTCCCTGCATCCAGGCGGTGAGAGAGAGGCTGCTGCTGCTGCTGCTGCTAAGTCACTTCAGTCGTGTCCGACTCTGTGCGACCCCATAGATGGCAGCCCACGAGGCTCCTCTGTCCCTGGGATTCTCCAGGAAAGAACACTGGAGTGGGTTGCCATTTCCTTCTCCAGTGCATGAAAGTGAAAAGTGAAAGTGAAGTCGCTCAGTCATGTCTGACTCATAGCGACCCCATGGATTGCAGCCTACCAGGCTCCACTGCCCATGGGGTTTTCCAGGCAAGAGTACTGGAGTGGGGTGCCACTGCCTTCTCCGGAGAGAGAGGCATCTAGGGGAATTCCTGCCGGCCAGGCTTTCACACGGTGCTGGCTGAACCTAACAAGTCGCTGTAACCACACAAGCTCCTTCTCTGAGACCGCCACGCAGTTCTCAGCTCTCTTGTTCCCTCCTCTCTGGCCTGACCCTGAAATATTCATCCATTCCGTGCTTCCACCAGGAGCTCTCCTCTGTGACTTCCAGCTTCCAACCCGAAGGGCTCCAGCCAACAAGCTCCACGTGTCCACTGGTACCTGTCGCTCTACTGTGTCCTCCCGTGAACCCCGACGGCCTCAGACCTTCCTCCTTCCCTGACAGCTCCGCTTTTTCTTCTGTCTCTGGGGGCTGCCAACAGCCTCTCAGCCAGTCAGAATCAGTCTACAGAGGCAGGGCTGAGCCACCCCTTCCCCACATTCTCCTTCTTTAATCAGCTTCTTCATTCTTTCCTGGGAAGATGACCTTCCAGCTTCCCACCTTCTCTCCCACTGCTATCACCTCAGTTCAGGTTTGGGGAAGACAGGCTTTCCTGGATCAAGAGCCCGTGGTGGTAACACAGTTCCAGGTCACATAGGATGTGTCCTCTAGATGCTGGACTGGGCTCCAGAGCCAGGAGAGCCAGACCTCTGCAACCATGACTCAGTGAAACAGAACTGCATCTTCTACCTCCAGTCCACACTAATCTTCCTTAAACACAACTTTTACCCCTGTTCAAAAACCCTCAATTGCTACAAAAGCCAGACCATCTCCAAACTCTCTTCATTTCTCAGTCTTCTATAATCCGACTCCCCAGCTATTCATCTTTATCATCATCTCCCACACACCCCTTCACTGTGGTCCAGCTGGCCTCCGATGTGCCCCCTGCACAGCTACGCTTCCCTGCACTCTGGGCCACCGCTCCCTTCTCCCCCTGCAGTCCCCTCCCTACTCCTCTTCCCGCTGAGATCAGTTCCAGTCTTCAAATCCAGCTCATTCACCTGGAACCCTCTGACTACTCCACTCTACTCATTTTCTACTGCTTCAGTTGTGTGTGTATGCAGCTGAGTCGCGTCCAATTCTTTGTGACCCCATGGACTACAGCCCACCAGGCTCCTCTGTCTATAGGACCCTCCAAGCAAGAATACCAGAGTGGGTTGCCATCTCCTTCTCCAGGGGATCTTCCCAAGCCAGGGATCAAACTTGTGTCTCTTGCATCCCCTGCACTGGCAGGTGAATTCTTTACCACTGGCGCCACCTGGGAAGCATCGATCATAGTTCCACACAATTTGGCGCTTGAATCTCTTTGACTGTGCTTTTTTACCTCTGCCACTAAATCTCTCCTTTGAAGGAAAGAAACTTTTTCTCCCCACAGCACCACAATGACATATATGGCCGGAATGGCACATCCATTAAAAGAAGGCACCCAAAAAAGTTAATCAATTTAAAAAAAAAAAGCAGTTAAGAGGGTCACTTTGGGACAAAGGGAATTAAACCCCAAGAAAAGCTGAATTGTTAAATTCTGGAATGCTGACTCTTCCCTTAGCAATTGCATGGATCTGGGCAGTTTAGGAAGCCAATTGTTTGACAGAACATTTTAATTTCTACTTTGCGAAGCTCTTCCACACTTACTTGACAGGAGACATCAGCAGGGCAAGGGACTGCATAAAATGAAAGATTCCTGATGGGTTATTCAACACTTTGATCTGAAATCAGAAAAGAAAAAGGCATACTGCAGAAAACCAACAACCCAAGTAGCCATAGTCTTAATTCACCAGCATTCTGACAAGGGAGCTGTTAAGAAAACAGAGGTGAAACTGGCTCCTCATCCACAAGAATGAGAAAACCTCAGGGGTTACCTGGCAGTAATGACTAGGCTCTATGCACTCAGAGGACAGAGGCAGCTCAGTCATTTACATCGTTACCTGAAGTAATATGAGATGGAGGATTACACTGCGATTTTAATCCAAAGATGAGATTTTAACAAACTTCCTTCTACCTAAAACAACTCAAATTTCTTGCCACCAGGAATACTAGAGCAAAGATAAAATGGAGAAGGAGCCTGGCACACGTGTGGCTCCTACTCACCCATCGGAAGGGGCTGCGATGAGTAACAACACAACCCTAAGGCAAGCAGCAGAGAGGAGAAACATAAACCATACAATCGATGCCTAAAGTGATCCTGCAGACGTGAGATCTCTGCTAGTATTAAAGAGCCCTGAGATGCTGGTGGTTTCTTTTCTATCTGCACCAACTACCGTGTAGGATGGATTAATTTAGGAATACTGAATTTATTGAATATTCAATGTTTAATATTATAGAAAAAAGTCCTAGCAAGCCTTCTTGCACAGAAATTTTACAGGATTAAACACTACTGAAACTACCATGCCACACTACAACTAAACTTCTGCATCTTTACCTTAACTTCAGCAATTTTCAGTGGCCCAAGAAGTTGCAGCATAATAACTCCTATACAGGCTGGATATATCCTAATAATTTTATTTTAAATATCAATATATTTTAAGTAGGCTTATTTCTGAAAGCAACTTCCTCAAGAACAATGTTTAACAAAATCTCCCCTATTCACTTCAAAATTAGAAAGTCATTCATCATACCTGGATGAAAGGAACAGCCCATTTACTAACACCAGCTGGGCATCGAAGAATATGGTTTAGAAGGAAGAGGTGATCTCCAGGACAGCCCACTCTTTGTAACACTGATACCTGAACAACAAAGGACGTACAGTTTTACTGTTTATTCAGACAACTATTTCTAGGGGCCTAGTGCAATCATTTATCTGTTATTTAAATATATGTGACCTTTCAAAAGAGCACTATGATAAAAATACCATAAGCAGTTTCTCTGCAAACCCAATTTTTAGTATCTAGCAAATTACAAAACACTGTTCCTGGCCATATATGAATAGATGTAAGTCAAGTAGTTTAATCTAGTTTCAGTCTGCAAGTTTCTCAAATCCAAACCTAAAAGAAACACCCAAGGGAGCTCCACTGAGAAANTCCATTGGATTTTCCAGGCAAGAGTACTGGGGTGGGGTGCCATTGCCTTCCCCCAAAGGTGGCTACTAGATTAGTCAAAAGCACAAAGTTCATTAGCAACTTTCATTCTTCAGAGCTGTTTAGGTAGTGTTGGGAGGAAAAGCCTGACTGCACAGAGCTCAGGAACTCCAGACATCCTATATCATTACCTGGCTTTATGAATATGATAGATATATACCTGAAATAATTAAAATCAACTATGCCATACAAACAAAAGTACGGAAGGAGGGGAAGTTTTGTAGTTTTTTGTAAGTTTTCTTTCAAGATAAGAGAGGTTGGATAAAATCACTATGTTTTATATACACCATAAAAATCAAAAGATTGATGATACAGAATCCTCTTGGATGTAAGTTAATTCAATGAAAAGCAGTACATTTCTCAGAATTTACTCTTATTTGATAATAATAAAAAAAAAAAACCCTTTCTTTCACACAAATGAATAATAATGCTTTCCCAATTCAAATACAGGAGCCACTGATGAAGTGGTCTTTGCAATTTTGTGGTATTTTATAGAAATCAGAATAAGAGTAAATAAGAGAGAAAACAGGGTAATAATGGTGCAAAAGAGCTACTGCCAATTTTCCACAGCTATATTAACAATTTCTAGGCAAAAGTCAGGAAGCAGAAGAGAAGAGAGGAAAGGAGGGAAAAGATTCTGTATTTTCTTCAACTCCTTCTCTCTGGCCAAGGTCAACCCGACTGCTTTGAAGGTCCTGACTGCAAGAACAACTGTCCAGCAAACCAGTTAAATTTGACATAATTAACCAAATATTCTGACTGGAAGTATTTATTTAAAATTCCCATCTAGTAGATGGTGAAGAAAAAAATTCTTACTTTTATGAGAAATAAGACTGGAACTGTACCAATAAAATGCCCACCATCACAATTATACATTGTCTGTGACTAACTAGGACTAACAGATATACCAAGAGCAGTATTACCTGATCATATAACCAATTCGCTTGACAAACTGCCTATAGCGTGCTCTATTGAAGGTCTCTAGCCCCACTGCCAGAAGTTCCACTAAGGAGTTAGCAAAGGCAAAAATTTTCATCATCTCTTGAGGTCTTGTTGTTTCTGGTAAATAATCACCTAGAAGTCCATCAAAGAAAAGGAAAAAAATTATAATTACAATGGAAAAACATTGGAAGATATGGATGTCAACGTATTAAGGAAGAAACAAAGTCAAGATGGAGAATTCTATGCTCTGGCTCCTATACCAATGTGAAATGGGAAACTTGAGATGAAGTACAAAACCAAAACCATTTATTAAAGCTGGGAGATGTGCGAGCTAGTCGACCTTTTGTATTTAAGCAACACAGAGGAAACTACAATCACAAGAGAGGGGAAAGAAGCCTCACCACAGAGACACAATCATCTCTGCATAGTACAGCCAGGCATAGGGGAACCCAAAATCAGGATCCCACCCAAGATATAAGACCTGATGCTAAGTTTCTGTGTTTGAGCTCGCCACTACCACATTTCCTATATGACAAAAGAAATTAGTCTACCTTTTACTTTAAACCCAAGAAGATGTTGAAATAGTTCATGAAATGGGAACTGTGACAGAAGAATAACCAAGTCATCTTCATTAAGGAGAATCCAACTGGTCTCAGGGTCTTCATCCTAAGGAAAAAGATGCAGTCTTATCAGTTGATTTGACGAGATGACACTATGGTACAGAATTACAGGAGCTGCATATCACAGGTCTCAGTGGTACACAAGCTGTATTCTCATGAGTCCTCATGGATTTCTCCTCCAGGACAGAGATTTACACTATCCGTTCTACTAAATGACCTGTAAATCCCCTAACACTGCAAGTACAATTTTATGTGTACCAAGTCATACCCATTCTTCAGTGGCTGAAACTGCTCTCATTAGATTTCTACCCCAAAGAAGATGAATTCCTCTAGTATAGGGATCTTACTGTAAATCTCAGTGCTTTGACAGTACCAATTAAAGAACCATGCACTCGAGTCCAAGTTATTTTATCTATAAGCTTCTTCTTTCCCCCAAATTAAAGTTTACTGCAACAGTCTACTGACTTATCAAGAAGCAATTAGCATTTGCTATGGATATCTGAAGTTCTGTCATCAATCAGTACCATTGAAAACAGGATAAAAGTAACAGCAGTCACACACAGAGCTCACATACAGGAAATAGTTGGGGGGGGGGTTATTCAACTGCTGTTGTTTAATTGCTAAGTCAAGTACGACTCTTTTAGTGACCCCTAGGACTGTAGCCCGCCCGTCTCCTCTGTCCATGGGATTTCCCAGGCAAGAATACTGGAGTGGGTTGCCATTTCCTTTTTCAGGGGATCTTTCCAACCCAGGGATCGAACCCATGTCTCCTGCATTGTAGGTGGATTCTTTACTGAGCCACCAGGGAAGCCCTTTTTGTGTGATACACAGCACTAAAGTCTCCTTAGCAACCAAACTGATTTGTGACCTAAGATATGCTACATTCAAAAGGGAATACTGGGGCTTCCCTGATGGTCCAGTGGTTAAGAATCTGCCTGCCAATGCAGAGGACACGGGTCCAATCTCTGGTCCAGGAAGACTCCACGTGCCACAGGGCAACTAAGCCTATGCTCCACAGGAGCGAGCCTGAGCTCTGAAGCCTGCCTGCGCAACTGCTGAGCCTATGCTCTACAACTGCTGAAGCCCGAGTGCCCTAAAGCCTGTGCTCCGCAACCAGAGAAGCCACTGCAAGGAAGGGCGGCCCCCGTGTGCTGTGACTGAGAAAGCCCGTGCGCCGCAGCAAAGACCCAGCGCAGCCAGAAGTAAGTAAGTGATTTTTAATTTTTTTAAATTAAAAAAAAAGGAATAATGTAAAAAGACCCAGAGATCCTGAAGAATTATCACCTCAATTTCAACAAGGGACTAATGCAATTTATTCATAATTTCCTGAAGCCACTCATTTCTACCCTCTTACACATCCTAAACAGTTAGCAAATAAGAGCCTCAGAAATTCCACCCAGAGCAGTAGTTCTCCACTCTGGCTGTACAGCGGAATCACCATGGAGGCTTTAAACATTTGGATAGCTGGGTGTAGACTGGGGCAAGGTTGCCCAGCTGGTCCTGATACACAGCCAGTATCAAGAAATCACTGATGTGGGCGATGCATGATGCCTTCCACTTTCGGCCTTTTCTGAGTCGACAACACTGCCAGCGTTCCCACCCTAGGTTCCTGAATCCACCAACATCCAGTGAGAGCTGGGGCACCATTCCAGAGTCTTTAACCATTACCCATCTTTGGGATTAAATGCAGGAAACCAACAAGAAAAAAAGAGTCCTCTCTCAGGAGAGACCAGTCTTGGGGGCAAGGGCGCAGGGGGAGAAGGAACCCTGCTCGATCATAATCTTTAGAAGACCAATTTGCATCCGAGAAGCTCTTTCCAGAAAGACTGTTTGGTCTCTGCATGTCCACATCATTTACCACCATCTCCCACCTCCCACAAGTCCCAGGAAGAGCACACTGAGTGTGAAGGGGCTCCTGCTTCTGAATGAACAGCTGGGTAAATGTACAGATATGATCCCACAGCTGCCACATGTCATTCTAAGGAGTGTCCACTGAAAATTCTCAACTCCTTTTAAAGAGAAGGTGTTTTAGTAAATTTAATTCCTGGCCAATCCTGGACAAGCACGTCAAATCTGGATTTGGACCATAAAGACACACTAAGGCAGGCAGATAACTAGCTGGAAGGGAAAAAAAAATGTTTACCAATACACTAGCCATGTATAATAGTAGAAAGAAAACTCAATAAATATTATCTGAGAAACTGGATTTTGATCATTAAATTCTCACTAAAAATTATCTTCTTTCAAATGAGAAGATCTAGGTAAGAAAGTTTATAAGTGTTAAGGCAGAACCTTGGTAAGAAGTCAAAGTGAAAGTTGCTCAGTGGCGTCCAACTCTTTGGGACCCCATGACTGCACAGTCCATGGAATTCTCCAGGCCAGAATACTGGAGTGGTAGCCTTTCCCTTCTCCAAAGGCTCTTCCCAACCCAGGGAGTGAACCCAGGTCTCCTGCATTGCAGGCGGATTCTTTATCAGCGGAGCCATAAAGGAAGCCCAGCCTGGTAAGATCCAGCTCTTTATTAGAAAGGCTCAGAGTATCTGTAGGTGAGATCCCAAGCCCAGAAAATAGATGCTACATAAAAGAAAACCCTAAAAGAAAGTGTATGTAGTATGCGAACACTTCCAGGTCCAAACTCTTCCAGCTATGCAGCAATGGTCTGGAAAAGGCAGACAGCAGACACCGGCTCAGCACAAAGGCTCGAGACCTGTGATTTGGGACAAATTCCCTCACCCCCATCCTGCACCTGTTTCCTCATCTCTAATATGGGATGAAAACAGTACTTGCCTCATGGGGCTGTTGGGAGAATTAATTGGGCTAATACAAGAGAGGTGCTTAAAATGATACTTGGCACATGAGAGAGCTCAGAAATGATTCATCAAAACCCTGCAGATATGACGAGTTACCTCTTCTCCCCCTTCGTCTACTAGAGTCCACGTCCCGGACGCAGGCCCCGAGGAGGATGGATTCCATTCACTGGGCTTCATGTGGCACAGGAACTCGGCTCGGTTTCTAAAGAACAAAGGAAACCGCTCCAATCCCATAAATATAAACACAGGCAGCCCACCGCATGCATTCTGGATTGTCTACTCACCTTGAAGACGAGTGGACATCAACGCACTCTCCAAGTGGTTTGAATCAGAACACAAGAAATAATAACTGGCTAAAACTCAAGGAGACCAAAGCTTCACTATCGGTGATGTAGAGACTATGGTCCTCCTGGGTCAGTAAAGAGAAGGGGCTATGCCAGCACAGCGCCCACCTCTGGTGGGGCCTCTGCACACCCAGGACTGCGTGGTACCTGAGTCCTAACTGGCCCACAAAGTGTTCAGGAAACACGCTTAACTGAGCAAAGGATAATCTGCAGGTAATGCAGAAGCTGGCTGGGGGGAAACTACATCTAAACACACGTGTAGGAACAGTCCCTGCATCCAGGCGGTGAGAGAGAGGCTGCTGCTGCTGCTGCTGCTAAGTCACTTCAGTCGTGTCCGACTCTGTGCGACCCCATAGATGGCAGCCCACGAGGCTCCTCTGTCCCTGGGATTCTCCAGGAAAGAACACTGGAGTGGGTTGCCATTTCCTTCTCCAGTGCATGAAAGTGAAAAGTGAAAGTGAAGTCGCTCAGTCATGTCTGACTCATAGCGACCCCATGGATTGCAGCCTACCAGGCTCCACTGCCCATGGGGTTTTCCAGGCAAGAGTACTGGAGTGGGGTGCCACTGCCTTCTCCGGAGAGAGAGGCATCTAGGGGAATTCCTGCCGGCCAGGCTTTCACACGGTGCTGGCTGGACCTAACAAGTCGCTGTAACCACACAAGCTCCTTCTCTGAGACCGCCACGCAGTTCTCAGCTCTCTTGTTCCCTCCTCTCTGGCCTGACCCTGAAATATTCATCCATTCTGNCTGCCTTCTCCGGAGAGAGAGGCATCTAGGGGAATTCCTGCCGGCCAGGCTTTCACACGGTGCTGGCTGGACCTAACAAGTCGCTGTAACCACACAAGCTCCTTCTCTGAGACCGCCACGCAGTTCTCAGCTCTCTTGTTCCCTCCTCTCTGGCCTGACCCTGAAATATTCATCCATTCTGTGCTTCCACCAGGAGCTCTCCTCTGTGACTTCCAGCTTCCAACCCGAAGGGCTCCAGCCAACAAGCTCCACGTGTCCACTGGTACCTGTCGCTCTACTGTGTCCTCCCGTGAACCCCGACGGCCTCAGACCTTCCTCCTTCCCTGACAGCTCCGCTTTTTCTTCTGTCTCTGGGGGCTGCCAACAGCCTCTCAGCCAGTCAGAATCAGTCTACAGAGGCAGGGCTGAGCCACCCCTTCCCCACATTCTCCTTCTTTAATCAGCTTCTTCATTCTTTCCTGGGAAGATGACCTTCCAGCTTCCCACCTTCTCTCCCACTGCTATCACCTCAGTTCAGGTTTGGGGAAGACAGGCTTTCCTGGATCAAGAGCCCGTGGTGGTAACACAGTTCCAGGTCACATAGGATGTGTCCTCTAGATGCTGGACTGGGCTCCAGAGCCAGGAGAGCCAGACCTCTGCAACCATGACTCAGTGAAACAGAACTGCATCTTCTACCTCCAGTCCACACTAATCTTCCTTAAACACAACTTTTACCCCTGTTCAAAAACCCTCAATTGCTACAAAAGCCAGACCATCTCCAAACTCTCTTCATTTCTCAGTCTTCTATAATCCGACTCCCCCAGCTATTCATCTTTATCATCATCTCCCACACACCCCTTCACTGTGGTCCAGCTGGCCTCCGATGTGCCCCCTGCACAGCTACGCTTCCCTGCACTCTGGGCCACCGCTCCCTTCTCCCCCTGCAGTCCCCTCCCTACTCCTCTTCCCGCTGAGATCAGTTCCAGTCTTCAAATCCAGCTCATTCACCTGGAACCCTCTGACTACTCCACTCTACTCATTTTCTACTGCTTCAGTTGTGTGTGTATGCAGCTGAGTCGCGTCCAATTCTTTGTGACCCCATGGACTACAGCCCACCAGGCTCCTCTGTCTATAGGACCCTCCAAGCAAGAATACCAGAGTGGGTTGCCATCTCCTTCTCCAGGGGATCTTCCCAAGCCAGGGATCAAACTTGTGTCTCTTGCATCCCCTGCACTGGCAGGTGAATTCTTTACCACTGGCGCCACCTGGGAAGCATCGATCATAGTTCCACACAATTTGGCGCTTGAATCTCTTTGACTGTGCTTTTTTACCTCTGCCACTAAATCTCTCCTTTGAAGGAAAGAAACTTTTTCTCCCCACAGCACCACAATGACATATATGGCCGGAATGGCACATCCATTAAAAGAAGGCACCCAAAAAAGTTAATCAATTTAAAAAAAAAAAGCAGTTAAGAGGGTCACTTTGGGACAAAGGGAATTAAACCCCAAGAAAAGCTGAATTGTTAAATTCTGGAATGCTGACTCTTCCCTTAGCAATTGCGTGGATCTGGGCAGTTTAGGAAGCCAATTGTTTGACAGAACATTTTAATTTCTACTTTGCGAAGCTCTTCCACACTTACTTGACAGGAGACATCAGCAGGGCAAGGGACTGCATAAAATGAAAGATTCCTGATGGGTTATTCAACACTTTGATCTGAAATCAGAAAAGAAAAAGGCATACTGCAGAAAACCAACAACCCAAGTAGCCACAGTCTTAATTCACCAGCATTCTGACAAGGGAGCTGTTAAGAAAACAGAGGTGAAACTGGCTCCTCATCCACAAGAATGAGAAAACCTCAGGGGTTACCTGGCAGTAATGACTAGGCTCTATGCACTCAGAGGACAGAGGCAGCTCAGTCATTTACATCATTACCTGAAGTAATATGAGATGGAGGATTACACTGCGATTTTAATCCAAAGATGAGATTTTAACAAACTTCCTTCTACCTAAAACAACTCAAATTTCTTGCCACCAGGAATACTAGAGCAAAGATAAAATGGAGAAGGAGCCTGGCACACGTGTGGCTCCTACTCACCCATCGGAAGGGGCTGCGATGAGTAACAACACAACCCTAAGGCAAGCAGCAGAGAGGAGAAACATAAACCATACAATCGATGCCTAAAGTGATCCTGCAGACGTGAGATCTCTGCTAGTATTAAAGAGCCCTGAGATGCTGGTGGTTTCTTTTCTATCTGCACCAACTACCGTGTAGGATGGATTAATTTAGGAATACTGAATTTATTGAATATTCAATGTTTAATATTATAGAAAAAAGTCCTAGCAAGCCTTCTTGCACAGAAATTTTACAGGATTAAACACTACTGAAACTACCATGCCACACTACAACTAAACTTCTGCATCTTTACCTTAACTTCAGCAATTTTCAGTGGCCCAAGAAGTTGCAGCATAATAACTCCTATACAGGCTGGATATATCCTAATAATTTTATTTTAAATATCAATATATTTTAAGTAGGCTTATTTCTGAAAGCAACTTCCTCAAGAACAATGTTTAACAAAATCTCCCCTATTCACTTCAAAATTAGAAAGTCATTCATCATACCTGGATGAAAGGAACAGCCCATTTACTAACACCAGCTGGGCATCGAAGAATATGGTTTAGAAGGAAGAGGTGATCTCCAGGACAGCCCACTCTTTGTAACACTGATACCTGAACAACAAAGGACGTACAGTTTTACTGTTTATTCAGACAACTATTTCTAGGGGCCTAGTGCAATCATTTATCTGTTATTTAAATATATGTGACCTTTCAAAAGAGCACTATGATAAAAATACCATAAGCAGTTTCTCTGCAAACCCAATTTTTAGTATCTAGCAAATTACAAAACACTGTTCCTGGCCATATATGAATAGATGTAAGTCAAGTAGTTTAATCTAGTTTCAGTCTGCAAGTTTCTCAAATCCAAACCTAAAAGAAACACCCAAGGGAGCTCCACTGAGAAACATAATCAAGAAACAACCCCTCATCCCAGAAGGCACCTAGTATCTTTCCTAAATTTCCCCAAACCTGATTCTTTTCCCTTAAAAAAAAAAAAAGTTAAGTATAGCATTAACATATGATTAAACAAAAGTGATATGAACAAACCTATATTCTGAATACACTTAAATTTAGCATACGTCCCACATTTCCATTTCCTCCAAAACTGAAGACCAGAGATCACTGAACATCAAGTTTATCAGAGAGAAAAGCACTATGTGCTTAATAAGGCACTAGATAAGGATATTTATTTCTGTGTGTCATGAGCAAAAAAAATGTCACTAACACATTAAACAAATTAGCTGAATAAGCTGTTGAAGAAAAAACTATGAGGATATAAGAGATAATTCTTAAATTATCAGGGAAATAATAGAAAGACTACCATGCCTATTTCCTTACCAATTTCTGCAGCCAGAGAAGGACATCGTCATGGAACTGAGTATCTTCATTAACTCTCCTGGTGAATGTGAACAAGACACTAATGCACTCCTTCAGCTGACACAGGTCAGAGGGCACACTCTCCATCTGTTTAGAAGCTGTGAGTTAAAAAGAGGATTAAATGAGTCCCTTATAACTGGTATCGGCGAGAACTTTTAGTGTCTCTTCTTAAAAAACAACAACGAGAATAAACTATTCAAAATATTTAATTCACATGAACATCCAAGGAGGAAAGCTACATCAAAATATGAATTTCCACTATAGAAACCGAAAAAAAAGTATTTAACTTTGTGTAGTTCAGAACAAGAAAAAATTAACTTCATCAAAATTTATTTTTTATTTAAACATCAGCAGATCTCTGCCATCCCCAGCTCTTTGATTAGTTATGAAAACCACAAGGGGAAGGATTTCTTATCTAAATGAGTCAAATATCTCTCCAAGAAATAAAAATTGCATAATTAACACTTTACACATTATATAGTAAAGGCTAATCTCTTAAAATCCAAAATAAGATTAAAAATACAAAACATTATAAACGTTCTGATGAAAATTAAACAATCCAACAAAATGGACAAGCAAAACTAAAGTGCAATAGGCAGAGAATGTAAAAGGGTTCTAGGTTTTAGAATCAGAAACTGTATTTGGACTTGACTTGGTAACAAGCACACAAATTAGGACGGTAAGAGACATTAATGATAAAAAGCAAACTTATGGCTTCCTAGAGACGTGGAGAAAGACAGTCCCCAGGGAAGGGAGACCTGGCACTGCTTTCAAGAAATGGTATTAAGGTAGGTGTCCTAACCTGTGCTGGGAGACGCCAAGTAAGACTCAAGCACAAATAGTGATCCCTTATAAACATCAATCAGCAGACACTCAATTCGACTAGACTGTATGCCTCGATTCTTTTTTCATCTTAGACCAGAAGAAAGAGTGAGGCTTTCATTACTTACACACCTTGGCCTTCCTGATGAATTGCTAAAGATCTCAGAACAGCCGAACTATTGAGTAATGAGTAGATGTAAGACTCCACTTGCAACCGTGAGAGCACAGAAGTGTAAGAATGCAGAGCCAGGGTCTGGTGGAGGTGCTCGGATTTGGCATCAAACAGTTTTTTTAGCTCAGCCAGTGCATTTTCATTCATCTCCACTCTCTGGTAGCGATGATGGCCTGAAACTTTCACTTGATCTGCACAGATACCCTAGCAGTGGACAAAAGGGTAAGATGTAAGATATGAAGCCAGTTACCCTCGCTCTTGATGTAACCAGGCAATCGGTATATGATACACAGGCTTCAGTACATCTTCAAAGAGCTTAAAAATCACAGTGAGGGAACAATACTACCATATAGAAAACTAAAAAACTAATACATAGGTGTTGGAGAAGACTCTTGAGAGTCCCTTGGACTGCAAGGAGATCCAACCAGTCCATTCTGAAGATCAACCCTGGGATTTCTTTGGAAGGAATGATGCTAAAGCTGAAACTCCAGTACTTTGGCCACCTCATGCGGAGAGTTGACTCATTGGAAAAGACTCTGATGCTGGGAGGGATTGGGGGCAGGAGGAGAAGGGGACGACCGAGGATGAGATGGCTGGATGGCATCACGGACTCGATGGACGTGAGTCTGAGTGAACTCCGGGAGATGGTGATGGACAGGGAGGCCTGGCGTGCTGCGATTCATGGGGTCGCAAAGAGTCAGACACGACTGAGCGACTGAACTGAACTGAACCTGGTGCTAAGGAGTATGATGCCAATCACAAAGGCATCACAAGTTCAGAAAAGAGAAACACTAAGATAAAGTGGGTAGGGAAAAGATGCAAGAAAACAGAAGGGCTTGTCTCTAAGACCTTCATAATCGACAATCTTACCTTCTACTTTATAAACAGTGAGGTCAAGGTGATATGCCCTCAACTTCAAGAAACCTCAAAACATCTCTGAATGTTTCCTCATCATTCTTTGTGATTCTGCTCCAGAGAAAGAAACCTCTCTCCTTTCCAGTGTTAACCCTACAGCTGTGTTCTTTATTTTAAACCCCTTTCTCAGTATTTTCAAGTCTCCCTCTCCACGGGCTCCTTCCAACCTACAAAGAGATACACAGGTCTCCTAAGGAATGAAGATTAGGGATGGGGGAAATCACACGTTTCTCCGTGATATGTCCTCCAGCTTCCCTTCACCACCAAATTTGTCAAGAGTACAAGGTCAGTGTGAGTACAAGGAGCAGATTCCAGACCTTGATCACATCACAGGAAAAGGAGTTCCACTGCAAATACCCCAGGTTCCTGCCAACTTTACAGAACACCAGTCAACACACCTGGACAGACAACTGCTCCTCCTTGAAGTGCCACAGTCGACTTTTAGCATTTTGGCAATCAGACGTCAGAGCAAGGAGCTCAGCTTCAGCCAGCAGCAGCTGTTTCCTACAGCGTGAGTAGTTCAAAAGTAACTCATAAAATTCATGCCTGTCCTGATGAGCCATGCTGTCAAATTCTTCTAAATATGACTCAACATTTTCCAGCCATGAACCAGGCTCAAAGATCTTTAGCTGTTCTTTAGTAAATGGTACTACCTCTGGTTGAGATGGGAGCTCCGGGTAAAGGCGCTCATTACGAAGCAAGGATTTCACTGCCATCAAAGCTGGTACATCCCCAGCAATTTCAGCTGGCAACTGGGGATACAGTTTTTTCACTCTAGGTGGCTGAAAAATGTCTTTGGCTTCACAAGGACTCTGCAAGCCAACATTCCGCAGCGCCTCTGGAGGAAGACCCAAGGCTTCTTTGTCTTCTTTCCTATTCTGAGTTTCTCTGACCTGCACGTTTTCCACTTCCTGCTGAGTAGAAGAAACGTTAGACTGCTGTCTGCTTTCTGAAGTTCTACATTGTACCAACCTATCTTTCTCCACTTCAGTAAAGTTCTCGGGGGTTTCTACTGTGGTCCGAACGCTGCCTTCAGGATCAGCCTTCAGCTCGACTGCATCGTCCCCAGCACAGGCTCTGATCTCCTGTCCCTCCTTTAGACTCTCTGAATTACATGTCAGAGACTCTTCATTGCTTAGAGTTAAGGAGGTGAGTGGTACATCAAACATTTCACTCTCATTTTCTCCACTAGCTTCATTCTGGAGCTGGGAATCGGTTAACTCCTTCAGAGCATCTCCTTTGAATTCACAAGCTGGAGTAAGGATTTCCAGCTGTCTGGAGGTTTGTGGAAGGGAGACTTCATCAGACTCTTCCCTCTGAAGGGTTTCATATTTCTTCTTTTCCTAAAAATAACATGAACAACGTGAAATAATTTGTAATACAGCAATAACATGCTTTCAACATGAGGAATTTTTAAATTGTATTAAAAAATCTAAACTCACTTCCTAAGCAATGTGCTTCATTTTGAGAATGTTAAATTTGGGAGATTCACTAGTCTAATCCCAACAGAGGAAGACATGAAATAAGCAACAAATTATGAATTAAGATTGGAAGAAAGTCTTAATTAGGCTGTTCTCCATTCTGCTAGTGGTTAAATAAAAGACAACAGTCTCCAAGTATCTTAGGTTTCAGTAGGTTGTCATCTTAACAAACATATTTATTCAAAATGTAGGCAGAAAATGTCAGGGCAACTTGAGCAATGAAATAAATACTGGATTATAACCCTCAGAATAAAATATATATTCATGAGCTTATACATACTTATATTATGTATTTTTTTCTTAATGGAAAAGTGGTAGCATTCTTCCTCACAGAAGAATTTCAATTAATAAATGTAGATAGAATGAGAAAAACAGAAAATCAAAATTAAAACACCATGATAATAACTCCCACAGGCAAGAGGCAAGATCTGCTAATGAATGAGAGTAAACATTTAAGCAGAAGCAGAATATAGTCTCAAAGTATCCCCTAAATATTTAGTCACTACAAAGGGAAAAACAGTAAGTTTCAGTGGAGAATCCAGGCAGACCACACTTTAACCAAGTGATCAGGGTTATTATAATGAGTAATACCTTCCCATATTATGGTCTGAGAAGGCTGATCACCTCTTCTGTACCCTTTCTAATAACGTATAACCTCAATCTAAGCATAAGAAAACGTCAGACAAAAACCCCAATTAAGGGAAAGTCTACAAAATAACTTAAGTGTTACGATCATCAAAGACAAGACAAGACTAAAGAACTATCAAAAGTCTGGAGAAAACTATGGAGACATAATAACTGAATGCAATGGAGGATCCTGGACTGGATACTGGAACAGAAAAAGGACGCTAGCAAGAAAACTGTTGAAATCCAAAAAAAGCTCTATATTTTAGTTAACAGCATTGTACCAACGTTAATTTCTTGGCTACAATAAATGTCCTGGAGCACAGAATTTACAGTTACATAAGATAAAAGAAGATTCTGGATGAAAGTTCAGTATGGAACTCTCTGTATTATATTTGTAACTTTTCATTAAATCCAAAACTAACTTGAAAAAAAAACCCAAATCAAAAAATCTTAGCCATTTAAAAAATAAGATAAAATAAATTATGGGTTTTTTTCAAACTGAAGTATCTCTGGTATTAACACACAAACTAGATAACAGGAAACAAGGCTGGATAAAAAAAGAAGAAATATGGAGAAATTTATTATTTATTTAAATAAAACTGTTACATTCAAAGAAACTAAAAAAGGACTGAATCACTCAAATACTTCCCTTTCACGATGAAATTTTAAGAAAGGCAAAATGATAGTTTCACAGTAATAACTGATCATGGATTATGCTATCCTGCAAATGTCCAGCAAAAAAATAATAAAAGCTGACAATAACCAAAAAAGTAAAACAGTCACATGCACCTAATATTAAGAAGAAAAGACGAATGTTTGTGAAATGCAATTTGAGCTCAGCTTGCTGGTAATGAACTACTAAATGTTTACAAATAGTAGTGATCCAAGAAGCAACGTGTCCCTCCACAATGGCTCTAATCCACACTGTGAACCGCAGATATCAGATTCAGAAAACAGCCACACAATGCATACAAAGCACTTTGTCAAAATGCCTAAAATCATGAATGTCAGGAAAGCATCATGTGAGTATTTATAAGAAAATGAAAAAGTGGATCCAATTACACTGCAATGATGTTTAGCACACTAGCTATAAAAAATAGGTCTGTCAGATTGAGAAGTCAGAAAGAGAAGACTAGGAGAGGAGGCCAATGGTTACCACAGTAGAGAAATACTGGTGTAGTCATCAGGATAGAGGCCATACTTTAATGAGTTGAATGATAATGAAATGAAATTAAGAAAACAATTTAATTTATAACAAACAACAAAATACTTAGAGATAAGTTTAACAAAAGCAGTGTAAAATTTATCTTCTGAAAATTACAGAAATTTGAAAGGAATTAGAGACTTAATAAGGGAAAACATTCCATATTCATGGATCAGATCACAATACTGTTAATATGGCAATACTCCTAAAACTAATATACAAATTCAACACAACCTCTATCAAAATCCCAGCTGCCATTTTTGCAGAGAATGACAAGATGATCCTTAACCTTTTAAGGAAATACAAAGAACCCAGAATGGACAAAACAATCTTGAAAAAGAATGAAGTTGGAAATCTCATACTTTACAACTTCAAAATCTACTATAAAAACTACAGTAATAAAGACAGTGTGGTCCTAACACATGGATAGACAAACAGATCAATGAATTAGAACTGAAAATCCAGAAATAAACTCTCATTGATACATTTAAAGTCAACTGATTTTCAACGAGGATGCCGAGAAAAGACAGCCTTCAACAAATGGTGCTAACAACCAGATATCCACAGAATAAAATTAGACCCTTACCTTATATCATATACAAAAATTGTCAACAAGGATCACAGACCTGATATAAGAGCTAAAACTTTTAAACTTTTCAAAAAAAAAATAGGAGTAAACCTTAATGACCCTGGATTATGAAAAGCCTTGTTAGACGCGACACCAAAAGCACACAACAAAAGAAAAAAGCAGATAAATTGGACATCAGAAAAATTTTTTTAATTTGAAAATATGAAGACAATGAAAAGACAACTCCGCAGAATGTAAGAAAATGTCTTCAAATCTATTATCTTATCAGGGGCTTATATCCAGATTTTTAAAAAAGTAAACATGTGTTACTCAATAATAAAAAGACGAACAACCCAATTTAAAAAGAAGCAAAGGAGCTAAACAGGCATTTCTCCAAAGATAATACAAATAGCACATAAAAACATGCGCAACACTATTCATCATTAGAGAAATGCAATCAAAATCACAATGAGGTAATACATCACACCCACTAAGATGACTAAAGTCAGATAATAATAAATGTTGAGAAGGATGTAGAAAAATTAGTACCCTCACATACTGCTGGTAGGATGGTAACACAGTGCTTCCTCTACAGAAAAGAGAGTGGCATTCCTGACCGTGGTGATGGTGATCCATCCCCTGTGATTATCCCCCAAACCACTGAATTATACACTTTAAGTAAGTACAGTGTGTGAATTATATCTCAACCAAGCTGCCAGATGAAAAGATGAAAGATTTTAAAAACTTAAAAGTGTTGAGAAGTGAAAAGTAAGGAATTAGAGGCTGAAATGTGGAATAGAGGGAGAAAATTTTAGTTCTCTTTGCTTAAACTGTTAGAGACCTTTGTGGGTGTTACATGCTAACTGGAAAGAGAATAGGAAGCTGGAAGTAGGCCCAGATGGGCCATGTGCTCAGGGGCACAGCAAAGACACACTTCCCTCAACCCACGGGCCACCTCAGGCTTCCTCTCCAGCCTGCCCTTCAGGTAGTTTTTAACTTCCCTTTGCCCCTTGCTGCCCACCTCGGACCCCACCAAACCACTTCCTCTTTTTCTATTCTACCACTGCCCTTGCAGTTTCAAATTCTCCCCTCAGCTAAACAAAATGAAGTCTCCAGTTGCTACTAACAAACTTGAAAGTTCATTTCCACCAGATCTACCTTCACAGGAATAATCAAAACCAGAAGAACAACAGATACTGTGGTTAGATCATCAAAGAATTTTTTTTTAAACCTCTGAACCCTCCCAGGGAGGAACACATGCCTTTGGGCTTTACTTCTCTTGGGAGGATAACTCAGTGCTTCTCTGTTTAACTTTCCACCTGTGTTCTTACAGAAATTAGGTCCAAGAAGGAATTACCCTGGAGTTGCTCCAGGGAAGGAGGTAGGGGAAAGGAGAGAGAAGAAGCAGGCCATTTGATTCAAAGATTGGATTGGACATATCAGAAAAGGCGGGAGGGAGGGAAGGATGAACAACTGTGAGAGGCACAACTGTTTGAGAGGGCAGCAAAGGTCTGCCCCTGCCCTTCACAGACCCCTGGATAGGACTGGACCTCTGGGTGCGTACACTGTGATCCACCACCAACACCAGGGCCTCTAAGCAGCGGTGAGCTCCCGATGGCTCAGTTCACTTCTCCAAAGCACAGAACAGGGAAGCAGGTCCTGAAAGGTCCTACGCCTTCAGCCACTGCCCCACCATCAATCCACCCAAACACCATTATAAGATTGGTCTCCTTAAAACAACCAACCCCAAACACCGCAAAACAATCATGGCTCTCCACTTAATTAAAGACTGCCTCTTAACTCTGGTACTCAGGGCCTTTGATGGTCCTTTCTCAAGACAAAACTGTCAATGACCACAACAAGCCTTCCGCCACACGTTTTACTCTGAACTCTGCAATATGTACCTACCATCCAGTCCTGGTCACAAGCCACCACATATGGTTATTTATCTTTACAGTGTGTACCCCAAACAGACCACAAGTATCTTCAGACCAGGGACTATATCTTAACCTTTTTGGATCTGATCTGCCTCTGCTTTTTGACACTTTGTTCAATATATATTTATTGAAACAAAAAATGATTAACTCATAATTCACAAGAATTCATTGAGTACCAACCGCATGCTGAGCTCCTAAGTACTAGAATCCTAAAATGAAAAAATTATCCAACAAGCATTTACAGTTACCATGTGCTCTAGCACATTTAGAAGTTTATTTTTATATGCCTCTCAGAAAGCAAAGGAATTAGCCAATGAATCCAGAGGAAACTGAACTTTTATGCCAAAAACCTGAACATATTCTTACACTTAAAACAGAACATTAAAAAAAAAAAACACACACACACACACACACACACAACATTTCATTTAAAAATAAAAAAGAAAGCCAACGATTACTTTGCCTACTTGAGATAACCAGAACATGTTGCATATATAACAATCATACAGATCATAAAATAAAATTCAAACAGAACTCCATATGTATCAAGTTATCTGTAAAAAATTCGAGCTTAATTTTGTTTTAACCAAAAGACATGTTTCTTACAACTAAAAATGGCCTAGAGATTAGAAAGAATCTATATTTCTTTATTTTGATCTCTAAGTTAGATACAGGTAGAGAATCAATTTTAAAATAACTCCACAGGAGAAATCAACAAATTATATAGAAATAGAAGAGTTGTTAATAAACACAGAAAAACTATATATACTTAACCATGTGTGTGGATGGGTGCATGCATAGTTATGTCCAACTCTTTGTGATACCATGGACTGCAGCCCACCAGGCTCCTCTGTCCACAGAATTTTCCAGGCAAGAATACTGGAGTGGGTTGCCATCTCCTACTCTAATAGTTAACCATACATTGTAGTAAATATGTCTTGGAGTGTTGGCATATGTGTAGGGGGAAAATCCTAAAGAACATAACAAACTGCTACAAACAGCTATCTCAAGAGACAGAATTTGGGGCATTTCATTTCAGTGTTGTACACTTCTCTCTGTGTATATACTCACAGATACACACTTTTTTTAAGCAACGAGCACGTCTGTAATCAGGAAAAAAAAGTGATTTTTAAGTTCTGGAAAATAAATGGGAAATTTCCATACATCACTTGCAGTTCTTCCGCTTTATGTACTAAGTTAAAAAAAGAAAAAAAAAAAAATACAACCTCTTTCTATCCTTCAAACTATTGATGAGCTACTTCATAAATGATAAAGGTTCAATTTTACACATTACACAGAAAACTTCTGTGGGATCACTTTAAGTGCAGGCACAGTTTATCATGAATGTCTATATTCACAGCACTTAGCACAATGCCTGGCACTGAAGAGATAAAAAGGGCTTGGACACAAGGGTCCAACTATAAGAGCAAGAGCCCTCAGGGTAATTTTACCCGCTCTCCTTGGGATGTACAAGAATGCTTTACAAATAAAAAGGAGAAAGATGGGGGTTACACATTTTGCGATGAATACAACATCTCCTCTCAGCTGCCATTTCTTTCATGTTGCTCTTAACAATCTTACTTCATGTATCCACCGCACTTTCCATGCTTGATCTCTTCCTCCTCCTCTCATACACATGATTCTCTCAACTTCTAGAATCCCACACTCAGTTAAGGGCACTGGGACACACACTACCTCACGTCATGCTCCTTTGTAGGTCTCTCCACCTCTCCCCAAGCTCTTAGAACTGGAGTGCCCTTGAATCTCTTGTCATCTTTTTACACTACACTCGCTTCTAAGGTAACTTAACTCAGACTCTAGTTTTCAATGGCTCGTAAAAGAGGGCTCCAGCCTGGAGGGCTCTCCCATACTCTAGACTCACACACCCAACCCAACTGGAGGTCTAATAGACACTTACTTCAAAATTAGCATGTCCAAAACTGAATTCCTCATCTGCCCCCAACAGCTGTTCTACTCACTGCCTCCTCCATTTCAGAGTCATCCTTGACTGTTTCCACATTCCACATCCACACCACCAACAAATCTTCTTAGCTAGATATTCAGAAACCCCCAGATTTCAAACCTTTCTCATCACTTACACTTTAAAACTCTGGACCAAGACACCATCACCTCCTGCCTGGATCACAGCAAAAATCTCTTACTTAGATGGCCTCTCTACTCCTCCTCTCGCTCCCTTACAGACTGTTCTCAGTGAAGCAAGCACAGTGACCCTTTAAAATGACTTCAGTTATATCACTCCTCCGCTTGAAATCGTGTGTGTCTGTGTGTGTGCTGTCTCTTATACACATCTAGATGTGTATAAGAGACAGGATGACTAAAGTCAGATAATAATAAATGTTGAGAAGGATGTAGAAAAATTAGTACCCTCACATACTGCTGGTAGGATGGTAACACAGTGCTTCCTCTACAGAAAAGAGAGTGGCATTCCTGACCGTGGTGATGGTGATCCATCCCCNTGGGTCAGTGGGTGTGGGTGTGTTAGTCACTCAGTCGTGTCCGACTCTTTGCGACCGCACCAACTGCAGCCCGCCAGGCTTCTCTGTCCGTGGGATTCTCCAGGCAAGAACACTGGAGTGGCTTGCCATTCCCTAAAACCCTGGGGTGACTGCATATTTCACTTAAAGTACAAGTGAAAGGCCATGCGAGTGTAGGCCATTTTTACAATGGCCTACAAGCCCCTACTTGACCTAGCTCTGGGTCACCTTTCTGACTTCATCTCAACTACGCTCCCCTCACTCACTCTGCCTCTCACTTACCCTAAGCACACTGCCTCCTTGCAGTCCCCAAGACAGCACAGACATGCCACTGCCTTAAGGCATTTGCCCCAACTGTTCCCAAAATCCACATGGCTAACTTCCTCATCTCTTTCCTGTCCTTACTTAAATTTCATCTTCAGCAAGGACTACCTTGACAGCCTATTAAAAATCACAACCCATCCTAATCTCTCATCAGTACTCAACTCCTTACCCAGGTCATTTATCTTTTTCTATAGCCCTTGTTATCTTCTAATATGTGATTTACTTATTTATTTACAGTTTTCTGTTTTGTCTTCTGCTTCTAGAACACAAGCTATGTTAAGGCCAGGTTCTTCTTTCTTTCCCCTGTTTACATCTCAGGATTCTGTTGGCTCACATGGTGAAGAATCTGTCTGTAGTGCAGGAGACCCAGGTTCAATCCATGGGTCAGGCAGATTACCTGGAGAAGGGAATGGCTACCCACTCCAGTATTCTTGCCTACAGAATTCCATGGAAGGAGGAGGAGCCTGGAGGGCTACAGTCCATGGGGTCACCAAGAGTCGGATACAACGGAGCATCTATCACTTTCACTTACACCCCAAATGCTTAGAAGAATTTCTGGGACGTAGTAGGTGATCAGTGAGTAGTTTATTCAGCAAAAACAAAAGATAGATCTTAGGAGGCACAAAAGGAACTCAACAATATAGAGCACCCCCCAATTTCACTTCTACAGTCACTCACGGGAGGGAGGGACTAAGAGGGAGAAATCATCTAGGCCAAGGAGTAAGGGAGGATGGGGGCTGCAAAGGCCTCTGTTTCTGGTATCAGTTTTCTGGGACACATCTCAGTCGGTGCTTAGCAATTACAATATGCTGTTACTATTAATGAGTCACTAGCATTCAGAATTTAATACTAACTTTAAAAATACTTTCCATGACTATAAAAAACACTGCTTCTGCAGAGGAAGTTCAATCTAAAAATCTATGGTTCTTGACTTCCCTGGTGGTCCAGGGATTAAGAAACTACCTGCCAATGCAGGGGACGCGGGCTGGATGCCTGGTTCTCCAGGAAGATACCACATGCTGCAGAGCAACTAAACCTCAGCACCACCACTACTGAAGCCCGTGAACCTAAAGCCCACGCTCCACAAGAGAAGTCACTGCAGTCCACAAAGATGAGCCCTCGCTTGCTGCAACAGAGAAAGTTCCAGCACAGAAACAAAGACCCAGTGCAACCACAGATAGTAAATAAAGCAACTCTACTGTTTTCAACCTACCAAGATCAATGAAGTCAAGGTGAAATCTGTCAGGACTATCTCTTGTGTACCAAGTGGCAAGCACCAGATAACCGCAAACAAACAAAGTGAGGTCACCTTCCAGATGATTAACATTAAGAAATACAGGTCAGGTGCTGGGTCAGAAGCCACTCCAACTATCTAAAGGCAAAAGCACATGACACTACTCACTTCCTGAACCACTCCCTCAGGAGTGCTTTATATGGTTCCATAAACAGTCACCAAAGTATACACAATGGTAAAGGACTTCATTAATGTTGGGCTTCAGGATCATAGCCAAACCATAACCAGCACTAAGAAATAAATCTGTTTACTCTAAAAGAAGAATTCATTTTCTAGACTGACAAGTATGAGGGCCTTGCTGCTATTGTGGACTTTTTCCCATTTGTTTTCTCACACTACCTAATGGAAATTTCCCAGAGTCAACTCTTCTGAGCCACAAAGCTTGGAAACAATATTCTTCAATACTGGTATTTTTTCCTTCATTCAACAACCATTATCAAATGCCTACAAGGGCTGTGAAGGGTACTGGGGAAAAGACAGGTCCCTCCCTCATTGAGTTCATCACAGTCTAAGGAAGAACAGAGATGTTAACAAACTAACTACAAGTGAGACAACTGACAAAGAGAGGGGCAAAGCACTACTGGGGTGGGGGGACTATGTGGATAAAGAGGGAAGTACTATTTAAGCAGAGACCTCGTGAATGAGCAGGTGAAGGGGGACTGGAAGATGTGTCAGGGCACGAGAAGCAGTATGAGCAAAGGCCCTAAAGCAGGAAAAATGAAAGTCGCTCAGTCGTGTCCAACTCTTTGAGACCCCGTGGACTATACAGTCCATGGAATCCTCTAGGCCAGGATACTGGAGGTGGGTGGCCTTTCCCTTCTTACTGGAAGATGTGTCAGGGCACGAGAAGCAGTATGAGCAAAGGCCCTAAAGCAGGAAAAATGAAAGTCGCTCAGTCGTGTCCAACTCTTTGAGACCCCGTGGACTATACAGTCCATGGAATCCTCTAGGCCAGGATACTGGAGGTGGGTGGCCTTTCCCTTCTTCAGAGGATCTTCCCAACCCAGGGATCGAACCCAGGTCTCCCGCATTGCAGGCGGATTCTTTACCAGCTGAGCCACAAGGGAAGCCCAACTTCTATCGGGAAGTTGCCCACAATATGCCAATATAAAACGAGCAAATGACTTTTCACGATGGATTTGAAAGTTTGGTTTTTAATTTTTATTTTAGAAACCCTGTTCTAAATAAAAGAACCTGACATAGAATTCCCTTAATAATAATTTTTTAAGTATTTATAACAGCGTATCTATACATACATACGGGTTTCCCTGATGATTCAGACGGTAGAGAATCCGCCTGCAATATGGGAGACCTGGGTTCGATCCCTGGGTTGGGAAGATTCCCAGGAGAAGGGAATGGCTACCCACTCCAGTATCCTGCCTGGAGAATTCTGTGGACAAAGGAGCCTGGCAGGCTACAAGTCCATGGGGTCGCAAAGAGTCAGACACAACTGAGCAACTTTCACAGATACATATAGATATGTAGAACAATTACTAAGCTACTGGATTGAGAATTAAGATTTTAACTTGAGTTGTAACTTGAGTTCTCTTACTAACTGTATGGCTTACGGCTTATCACTTATCTAGGCTTTAGTTTCACCATTCATTCTGAAAAAAACTAACTATAGATTGAGAATTAAGATTCAGCTCCTTGTAGATTGATGTTTACATCTTATACACTACTGTATTCTGGGTTCAGGGACTATGCTGAATGCCTGACGAATGGCCTTTTACTTCCTCGTCCATTTAGATAGCTCAATACAATGCAAAATTATTTCTCTTAAAAAAATTTTCTGGAATTAGGTAGCAAAATGGCTTTCTCCCCAAAGAATAACTCCTCACAGACCTGAGAACACTGGTGTGCATAAAATCATTTACAGCTTATTAAATATGGGAATACCAGACCACCTAACTAGCCTCTTGAGAAATCTGTATGCTGGTCAGGAAGCAACAGTTAGAACTGGACATGGAACAACAGACTGGGTCCAAATAGGAAAAGGAGTACGTCAAGGCTGTATATTGTCACCCTGCTTATTTAACTTATATGCAGAGTACATCATGAGAAACGCTGGACTGGAAGAAACACAAACTGGAATCAAGATGGCCGGGAGAAATATCAATAACCTCAGATATGCAGATGACACCACCCTTATGGCAGAAAGTGAAGAGGAGCNCATTGTTCTTTTGATTTGCATTTCTCTAGTAATTAGTGATGGTGAGCTAACTGGTATGATGTGGTCCTGCACTGTTGTTTTGATTTGCATTTCTCTAGTAATTAGTGATGGTGAGCTAACTGGTGCGATGTGGTCCTGCATTGTTGTTTTGATTTGCATTTCTCTAGTAATTCCTGATGGCGAGCTAACTGGTGCGATGTGGTCCTTCATTGTTGTTTTGATTTGCATTTCTCTAGTAATTAGTGATGGTGAGCATCATTTCATGTGCCTCCAGGCCATCTACATATCTTCTTTGGAGAAATATTTAGGTCTTCCACCCATTTTTTTTATTGGGTTGTTTCCTTTTTTATTGTTGCTATTGAATTGTAGGATCTGTTTGTATATTTTGAAAGTTGCATCATTTGCAAATATTTTATCCCAGTCTATAGGTTGTCTTTTCATCTTGTTTATGGTTTCCTGGGCTGTGAGAAGCTCCTAAATGTGATTAAATCCCTTTTGCTTATTTTTGCTCTCATTTCTATTGTGAGATATGGTCTTATATGGCGCATATATGGTCACAATATGGTACTGCATGTTCTGACTCCAATAGGTAGAAAACACAGGCCTGGGAACCAAGAGGTAGGATTGACCTCTGTCACCATAGCTTACACTGGTCCACTTGGGGAATGTGTTCCCATCCCTTCAGCTTTTGGCTCTGTGGATTAGAGTACCTGGCTCTAGGTGGTTGGCAGGGGATACGTCTGTGAAGAGACATAAAAGAGTTTTCTACTAAACTGCCACTGATACCTGGTCATTTGGGGGCTTCATGCCAGTAGACAAGGAAGCCGAGAAAGGAGTAACTCAGCAGGAGAAGGTGATTGCCACGAGGAAAGGTGGGCAAGGAGGAATGTATCTGAAATTCGGGTGTTTCACTGAGTTGCGTCTTGATGTTGCCACGCCTGGTGATAAACATAAACTTCCAATTTTATCCAACAGAGTCTGACAAGAGTCTTAACCAGGGGCTAAGACCCCTTAGGGTTGAGGGTCTATGTTACCCCACCAGTCAAGCAACGTGGACAGGCAGAAGACCAGACAACTGTGAAGGGAACTCTAGAATGTGTGTGCATTCGTTTGATGGTACTGCCATCGCGAAATACTGGAGCCTGAGCCTTAGTTCAACTCAGTCACCTCTTTAAAGGCCCTGTCTCCAAAATGTTCACCAGGTACCGAGGGTGTGGACTTGAACATATGAATTTGGGGGAACAGAATTCCTAACAGTGCGGTAGAGGAAGATGATGATTAACGTCAATTATGGACTCAGGACCATCTGTAGCAGCAGGTCCTAGGGCTCGTTGTACTAAACTTCTGGTGTGTGTGTGCCGCTGTGTGTGTCTTTTGGAAGCCGAGACTCGGAAGCGGTGACCGGAGGCAGTGAGGCGCGTGCGGGTCGCAGGAGGGCCGGAGCCACGCAGGGGTCCGCGCTCCCGCTGCTCTGGCCACATGCCCTCAGCGTCTGTCACTCCCTCACTCGCCGGCCCAACTTCCAGCTGCCGGGAGGCCCACGAGGACTCTCCGGCAGCTGGAAGCCACTCTGCCAGTGTCCACGGCAGGCCGGCAGTGCCAGGGAATGATGCCTCCCGGGAGCAGCGCTCTGCCTGTGACGGGTGGCAGCTGGTGAACGACTGGCCCCGCTCTCGCCCCTCGGGCGAGCGCTCTCTGAGGGGCAGACCCCACGGTCACTCAAGAGTCCTGGCAGCTGAAGCTCATGGCTCATAGGGGTTCCTTCTCTTTCCTGTCTTGCTTCCCCACACTCATCCCCACTTCTTTCTGGGATCACCCCCTGAAAAGTACCTGCACTCAAATCCTTATCCCAGGGTCTGCTTTTGGTAGAACCCAGGTTAAGGTGCTGACAGTCTGCAGAATAGCCCATACCTACTAATCACGTGATACTAATTTATCACGTGAACTTATTTAACTGGCTTCCTCCACACTCCTCTGTCACCTGATCATTTCTCTAGCTACGTTAGCTTCTTCTAGGCCACGAATTCTTACATATTTACCACCGTGTGTCAGGTGCTGGCATATAAGCAAGAAAAACAGTGAGGGACCCCGCTGTCATGGACAGGAACGTCTAGGACGGAAGCCAGACTTTGAACAGTTCATTTTAGGAGGGAATTCTGTAATAACAAGGAAATGTGAAAGTGGGGAAGGAGACATCAGCGGAAGTCCGCCAAGCCCAGAGGCAGGGAGGCTACCTCCCCAAGAAAGGGACCTTACATTTGGCTCCTGAAGGGTTAGTGGGAAGTGGCATGGTGCCAGTCTCTGTCTGGCTTCCCTGACTAGAAGTTTGTCCTTCCATGATCTAATGGTAGCAAATGTGACAAGGAGTGAAACAGAGTTTGGAAGAGAGGTACAATGAACATGAAAATGCCAAAGAAACAGCAAATCACCAAGAATCTTTATTTCACTTCATATCAAACTGGCAGAGCAATAAAATAAAAATATTTTCAATTCTTAAACCATTTTACATCAGTTACACTGACCAATAGAGAGAAAACTGAAATCCCTGAGGACCTGCTAATAATAAATAAAATACTTAAAAACAGAATGTTCCGAGTTCAAAGGAAAATTTCCTGAGCCTGTTCAAGTTTGGGGAAGTCAATGGCCCTTTGCAAACTTCAGTTTCTCAAAAGGATATCCAGCTGATGCAAGCGTCCGGCCATGACAAGAAGCTGCCTCTTCCAGCAGCACCTTATGCAAAAAGGGGAAATAATCAGCCTTCCTTCAATCACTTTGTCCATACTTCTGGGAAAGCTATGCACAGAGCAGAAAAGGAAAGTGTTTGCTCTTTGTGGTACCAGAATGTTACAACCATGCCAGTGTGATTTTAACTTGTCATTAACTAAAATGCACTGTTTACTCAGTGTGAATTTTAGACCAATGAATTTTAGACTCAGATACTTGTGAGAGGGTAAGATTGACACTTTAAAAATTCCAGGATCTAACAAGGAGAAGCTTCTCTGTGAAGACTCAAGATTGAGTACCGGCTTTGTAAGTCTGAAATTCTCTTCGGGGATGGAGTCAAAACACCCTGTTTCATTGATTCTGGGATGCATTGTCCCCTACACCTCAGCAGCTCAAATTCCAGCGGGCTTGGCCATTGTCACAAGCATCAACTCTACTGACTTTCTTAGCGGCATATAAATAACGGGATGTTTTACAATGAATGGCTTCTTAGATTAAATATGGTGCTTTGTAGTTCAGTATACATAGTGAGCCATATAAAAATAAACCTGACATTTAAACCCTGGTAATCTCTTCAGCTGAAAAGATGCCAGCAAAAACTCTGATGTCTCAAATTTCAACATGAGCATCACAGCCTCATGAAGCGTTAGAAGGACGATAATGTCGGGCGAGCTTGCCCTCTACTCCTGTGTCTGTCCCTAACTGTAGGAAGATTGATCTCACACTTCTGGGCCCCATTTCCTCATCTGCAAAACGAGAAGGTGCTATCAGATGGCCTTAAATCTTCCATCCAAAAATGAAGGTGATTTTGAATCTTGCACCACTGAGAGTTATGTGTCACCATGGAAATTCCATAGCCACGCTGCCCTCAAAGGCAAAGGAGCTTCTTGAGCGGGTTGCTGGCTCAGACTTCTCTTCACCCTTCCCTGCCCCAAACCCCAAGTCAAAGTTTTAAATCCAAAGACTTTCCTGAATCAAGTAGAAAACACACAATTTTAGTAACTTGATTAGGAAAGGATAATTCTTCAGTCTTGGGCAATTTACAAACTTTTAAAAACTGCAGAACTCTACTAGATTAAGTTGAACTAAATGACTGCCATAAACTGAAAAATATTAAAAAATCAGCAAGGGTTGACTTCAAAGTCTTCATGATTGACATAATTTCTACAGATTCTGCTACTTTAAGTGCTTCCTTCCATGCCTTAGGAGAGCCAGCCAGAAAAAGCTTTGTTTTCTGAAAGAAATGACAAAGACATTTCATTTGAATCAACTATTCACATCAGCACCCTGCTCCTACATTGTGATTTTATTCAACGAGAACAATGTGCTTGGTCAAGGAGAATAAATAGTGAGAGATGAGTATTTCAAGTGATGAAAAATGGAATTTTTTTGGCCAAGCAACATGTGGGATCTTAGTTCACTGAACAAGCCCATGCTCCCCTGCAGTGAGTCTTAACCACCAGATCGCCAGGGAAGTCCCCATGAAATTTTATATTTTTGATATATATATATATATTGTGATTTTATTCAACGAGAACAATGTGCTTGGTCAAGGAGAATAAATAGTGAGAGATGAGTATTTCAGGTGATGAAAAATGGAATTTTTTTGGCCAAGCAACATGTGGGATCTTAGTTCACTGAACAGGGATCAAGCCCATGCTCCCCTGCAGTGAGTCTTAACCACCGGATCGCCAGGGAAGTCCCCATGAAATTTTATATTTTTGATATATATTTTTTTTTTAATTCAAAAGTTATAATCTGTTTTTACCTAAACATGTTAGGATTAAAAACAAGAATAGCAAGCAGCTAAAATCAACAATTGCAGAACAAATGCAAATCCTTAAACCTTCCTATTTAAATGTCATTTCCAAAGTTTCATTCAAACTATTTTAAATGTGGTAAGTCATTTAACTAAGTTATTAATAAAGGTAGACTCTCTCTTTAACATTCTCTTAAATTCAGTCAATTACACATTTGGATTCCTGTTCCTTGAGCTGACAGACACTAATGAGGCCCTTTAAAATGGCCTAACTTGAGTAAACGTATTGGTATGGACATCTTGCATTCAACGCCAAATTCTTGGGCTCTGAGGAACTAGAGTTGTTGGGTCAATGCTGTTATTAAGCAGCTAGAATGTATGCTTTATCCAAAGAGGTGAAGGAAAGAAAGAAAGCAGAAAAGAGAAAGCAAAGAAGGAAGGAAAAGAAAGACAGGGAAGGGAGGAAAAGAAAAGAGAGAGGAGGGAGGGCCAGGGAGGAATGAGAGAGAAAGGAAGAGAGGGAGGGAAGAAAGGAAGGTAAAAAATAAAAAAGAAATTTGTGGCATTGCCAATGCCCTGCCATATAGTCATTACTACCTGGTATTCTAGAGAGCAGGGTCCATCTTTGAATGCCAAGTCATTGATTTCCCATGTTCCTATTCTACCTTTAAAATGCAGTGGGCCTCGTTCCATGAGGAAGAGAGGTTTATGAAATGAAAAAGTGATAACTGGCTGACTACAATTTGTTTGTAGGTCAGAAAATTATATACAGTTAGAGGATGAGGATTTTTATGTCTTCAATATTCACTCTCTTTCACAGCAAAGGTCTTTAAATACTACCTATACTTCTTAAGCAGTTTAAAGGCTTACATGTACACATAAATAATATGCTAGCTGAGTATTTCTGTCTAATCAATTTTGTTTCATAAGAGACAGTGAATTTCACCAACACCAAACCGAGAAGCATGGGAGAGAGACTTTTCCAGTTCCACTGTGACTCTCTGAATCCTACCCACCCCTCCTGTCACTCCCAGGAAGACACTAAGATCAGTAACACGCAAGATCAACTCTTTAAAAGAGTTTTTAATGAAAGAATAAATTAGCACTGTAGACAAATTACACACATGGATAGATGAAAAGAAAACCTATTATCTGTTTAGGAAGATATCCTTTCAGAGGTTTTCTTTGCTCATATATACATGTATAAGCCCATTTGGATTGAAAGAATTACAGTTCACGAGGAGTTTCATTTGGTAATGTTTTGTCTTCAGAGACATTCCCTCCAGTTGATATTGCCTTGGGGCATGTTGAGTGCCAGTGCCAGCACCTGAGTGCCATACAGGAAGAATCACCTTTGCAGCCACCATGGGCTTAGCAGTTCTGCTCCAGGAGCCTTTGTGTTTTACTAATCACCTGGTGCATGATGATGCTCTTGCCCATGGGATTTCCCAGGCAAGCATACTAGGGTGGTTGCCATTTCGTCCTCCAGGGACTCTTCCCCACCCAGGCATTGAACCCGTGTCTCCTGTATTGGCAGGTGGATTCTTTACCACTGAGCCACCTGGGAAGCTCATATTTGTTTGTAGCAGTGCCTTAAGTATAGGTGTGCAGTAGCCACAAAAGAGATTAACAAGAGCAAATAAAGCATTCAAGAATAAAGGGAAATGTCCTCATTCAAGTAGGTATGGAATGGTCTTGGTACCCTCTCAGCTGTGGGAACCAGAGAGGCCATTCTGCAAGTGCACCATGCCCACCAGATGCAAGGCGTTGTTTGTTTGCAGTCATATTGTAAGAAAGCTTCAAAGACTTCAAAACTATAGTCACCAGTCTAAACGCAACTTGATTCTGTGAAGATAAAGGTTCTTACCACTGATGTTACTGATAGATCAAACTGTAGTTATTATCAAGCAAAGAGTAATCAGGGTCATCTGCAAAGGGCAGAACAGAGAGCCACACTAAGTTAACACTTCTTCATGATAAGATCTTAGCCCTTTTCAAATCAAACCATTCCACTCTGAGTCTGGTGACTGCTATGTTGTAAGAAGAAAATATATTTGGCAACAAAGCCTACAAATAATAGTCATAACTATAAGCCAGAAAACATACTGGAAATTTCTATTATGATTTCTTTGCCCTTTTTCACCCTTGCCCAGCTATCATTCCCCACAGTAAAATCATCTTCAGAAATGGACAAAAATAAGTCCAATATTATCGAGTGGTAATTAAAAGGCTATGAGAAATAAATTAACTTGCATCCTTACAGAGTTCCAAGATGTAATTTCAGCCACTAAATTTTTGCTAAGATGCTAAATGCAACCTAAGATGTCTCCTCCCTCTTCCTTTGAACATAGGCAGGTGTATCTTTTATTCAAATAATAGGTATTTGCTCAGAACTGGCTATGTGCCCAGTACCGTGTTACATTTTGTGACTGATTCAGGAGAAAACAAAATGTCTGCCTTCAAGGATCTTGTAATTACCCAGGGAATACAGACTAGCAAAAAGCACTAAATATTTCATTCTCCCAGGGGTATTATAGGAGTTCAGAGAGAAAAAGACACCAGAGTGATTCCTGAGAGATCCAACTGTGGGCAGTGCACAAAATATATTAGGTTATATGTTTCTAGACATCGTCTATAAATTATATTTCAGTGTCATCCAAAGGAAACTGTATCTCAGTTTTGCCGTTTTCATGGCCTAAGTTGAACTAGTCTCTTAGTAAAAATCCCTTATAAGTTTCTTTTGGTATTTGAGTAACTGAATTCTCTTGGATAAGCTATAAAACAGAACACAAATTACCAAATTCCACTCTGACAAAGAGTATTGTAGTTTCTAATAATAAGTTCATTCTCTTGGAAATTTTATTCTATTTATTCCCTTCTCTCCTTTTATTTCACAATTCTAGCTATTCAACCTTAAATAAAACCTGACCTAAGATTTCAAATGATCGTTCTTGGTGGCATACCTGGTAAGCTTTTAGGGTTTGGGAGAGGTCCTCTCCTGTAAGAAACGGAAACCAAAATCTTTCAGATAAGTTTTTGCTGTTTTTTCTAATTTTCTACTTCACTCTACAAAACATACTGCATGCTAGTTAGATTGGGTTTCTGCTCTGGAGGGTTAAGAAGACTTCAGATGAAACAAAAGCTCTGCAGCACTGACCTCCTGGATCTAAGCTGCAAATACTACCCTATGCTAGGGAGCAGGATGCCCAGAGCTCTGCTCCGCAGCCCAAAAATCTATTGTGGGGGCCAGAGTTCCTGATCACCTTGGACAGTCTTCACGTGCAAAACAGGAAGTCAAACAGCTCCTACCTCACCTTGAGAGTTAAAGGAAACAATTCCTAGTAACTGCTTTGAGCAGCGCTTAGCATTCTTTTTCATAAATATTTATTATTTATTTATGTGTTTGGGTACGCTGGGTCTTTGCTGTGGCACACAGGTTTCTCTAGTTGTGGCATGCAGACTTAGTTGCCCCGTGGCATGTGGGATCTTAGTTCCCCAATCAGGGCTAAAACCCCTGCCCCTTGGATTGGAAGGTGGATTCTTAACCATTGAACCACCAGGGAAGTCCTGCGCTTGGCTTTCTCCCTACTCAAACACTCCCCTGTCTTTTTAAAATTTGGACTGAAAATTCAACAGCTTAGATTTCAGGGTGGTTGTATGTAAAAGAGAAGCTTCTCTTCCCTCAGAATCCTTTATATCAGGGGCAGCACATTTTTTCTGT
Source organism: Oreotragus oreotragus (assembly GCA_006410675.1). Classification (NCBI taxonomy): domain Eukaryota; kingdom Metazoa; phylum Chordata; class Mammalia; order Artiodactyla; family Bovidae; genus Oreotragus; species Oreotragus oreotragus. The sequence goes on from SJYX01012334.1 coordinate 130,322, forward strand.
AAAGGGCCAGAGAGTAAATGATTTAGGCTTTGCTGGCCACATGGCATTTCTATTTCAATGCTGCTCGCCTCCAACATGAAAGCAGCCATGGACAGAAGGGAAACAGATGAGCAGCAAAACTCTATAGGAACACTGATGTTCACGTTCCATGCAATGTTCACGTGGCACAAGAGAGTTTCCTTTTCATGTTTCTCAACCATTTAAAACAGGAAAACTGTTCTTAACTTGTAGGCCCTACCAAAACAGGTAGGCTGGATTTGACTCACAGGGAGCCAGAGTTTGCCAACTCTTGCTTTCTACAGGAAAGGTCTAGGATTGGGACTCCCCAAGTGGTCCAATGCCTAAGATTCCAAGTTCCCAATGCAGGGAGTGTGGGTTCAGTCCCTGGTCAGGGAACTAGATGCTGCAACTAAAGACCCTGTGTGCCGCAAGTAAGACCCGGTACGACCAAATAAATAATAAATAAGTAAAAATCAATAAATATTACTAATAGAAAACTATAGGATTCGTGCATAAGTGATAATAATCACACTCAAGCATGACACAATCCTCCTTGAACTATGACTAGTACAATCCATTTAACATTTGTCCTAAAAACGCTATTTCCAAAAATCCAGAAACTTCTCTAAGCAAATGCAATGGTAGACACATTCTAATTCTAACATGTTCATATTAGAATTGGAACACTAAAAATAAAAACGCTCGTTAAAAGTACTTTTCTTTTTTTGGCCTCACTGCAGCATGTGGCATCTTAGTTCCCCAACCAAAGATCAAACCTGAACTCCCTTTTTTAATTCAAAAGTTATAATCTGTTTTTACCTAAACATGTTAGGATTAAAAACAAGAATAGCAAGCAGCTAAAATCAACAATTGCAGAACAAATGCAAATCCTTAAACCTTCCTATTTAAATGTCATTTCCAAAGTTTCATTCAAACTATTTTAAATGTGGTAAGTCATTTAACTAAGTTATTAATAAAGGTAGACTCTCTCTTTAACATTCTCTTAAATTCAGTCAATTACACATTTGGATTCCTGTTCCTTGAGCTGACAGACACTAATGAGGCCCTTTAAAATGGTCTAACTTGAGTAAACGTATTGGTATGGACATCTTGCATTCAACGCCAAATTCTTGGGCTCTGAGGAACTAGAGTTGTTGGGTTAATGCTGTTATTAAGCAGCTAGAATGTATGCTTTATCCAAAGAGGTGAAGGAAAGAAAGAAAGCAGAAAAGAGAAAGCAAAGAAGGAAGGAAAAGAAAGACAGGGAAGGGAGGAAAAGAAAAGAGAGAGGAGGGAGGGCCAGGGAGGAATGAGAGAGAAAGGAAGAGAGGGAGGGAAGAAAGGAAGGTAAAAAATAAAAAAGAAATTTGTGGCATTGCCAATGCCCTGCCATATAGTCATTACTACCTGGTATTCTAGACAGCAGGGTCCATCTTTGAATGCCAAGTCATTGATTTCCCATGTTCCTATTCTACCTTTAAAATGCAGTGGGCCTCGTTCCATGAGGAAGAGAGGTTTATGAAATGAAAAAGTGATAACTGGCTGACTACAATTTGTTTGTAGGTCAGAAAATTATATACAGTTAGAGGATGAGGATTTTTATGTCTTCAATATTCACTCTCTTTCACAGCAAAGGTCTTTAAATACTACCTATACTTCTTAAGCAGTTTAAAGGCTTACATGTACACATAAATAATATGCTAACTGAGTATTTCTGTCTAATCAATTTTGTTTCATAAGAGACAGTGAATTTCACCAACACCAAACCGAGAAGCATGGGAGAGAGACTTTTCCAGTTCCACTGTGACTCTGAATCCTACCCAACCCTCCTGTCACTCCCAGGAAGACACTAAGATCAGTAACACGCAAGATCAACTCTTTAAAAGAGTTTTTAATGAAAGAATAAATTAGCACTGTAGACAAATTACACACATGGATAGATGAAAAGAAAACCTATTATCTGTTTAGGAAGATATCCTTTCAGAGGTTTTCTTTGCTCATATATACATGTATAAGCCCATTTGGATTGAAAGAATTACAGTTCACGAGGAGTTTCATTTGGTAATGTTTTGTCTTCAGAGACATTCCCTCCAGTTGATATTGCCTTGGGGCATGTTGAGTGCCAGTGCCAGCACCTGAGTGCCATACAGGAAGAATCACCTTTGCAGCCACCATGGGCTTAGCAGTTCTGCTCCAGGAGCCTTTGTGTTTTACTAATCACCTGGTGCATGATGATGCTCTTGCCCATGGGATTTCCCAGGCAAGCATACTAGGGTGGTTGCCATTTCGTCCTCCAGGGACTCTTCCCCACCCAGGCATTGAACCCGTGTCTCCTGTATTGGCAGGTGGATTCTTTACCACTGAGCCACCTGGGAAGCTCATATTTGTTTGTAGCAGTGCCTTAAGTATAGGTGTGCAATAGCCACAAAAGAGATTAACAAGAGCAAATAAAGCATTCAAGAATAAAGGGAAATGTCCTCATTCAAGTAGGTATGGAATGGTCTTGGTACCCTCTCAGCTGTGGGAACCAGAGAGGCCATTCTGCAAGTGCACCATGCCCACCAGATGCAAGGCGTTGTTTGTTTGCAGTCATATTGTAAGAAAGCTTCAAAGACTTCAAAACTATAGTCACCAGTCTAAACGCAACTTGATTCTGTGAAGATGAAAGGTTCTTACCACTGATGTTACTGATAGATCAAACTGTAGTTATTATCAAGCAAAGAGTAATCAGGGTCATCTGCAAAGGGCAGAACAGAGAGCCACACTAAGTTAACACTTCTTCATGATAAGATCTTAGCCCTTTTCAAATCAAACCATTCCACTCTGAGTCTGGTGACTGCTATGTTGTAAGAAGAAAACATATTTGGCAACAAAGCCTACAAATAATAGTCATAACTATAAGCCAGAAAACATACTGGAAATTTCTATTATGATTTCTTTGCCCTTTTTCACCCTTGCCCAGCTATCATTCCCCACAGTAAAATCATCTTCAGAAATGGACAAAAATAAGTCCAATATTATCGAGTGGTAATTAAAAGGCTATGAGAAATAAATTAACTTGCATCCTTACAGAGTTCCAAGATGTAATTTCAGCCACTAAATTTTTGCTAAGATGCTAAATGCAACCTAAGATGTCTCCTCCCTCTTCCTTTGAACATAGGCAGGTGTATCTTTTATTCAAATAATAGGTATTTGCTCAGAACTGGCTATGTGCCCAGTACCGTGTTACATTTTGTGACTGATTCAGGAGAAAACAAAATGTCTGCCTTCAAGGATCTTGTAATTACCCAGGGAATACAGACTAGCAAAAAGCACTAAATATTTCATTCTCCCAGGGGTATTATAGGAGTTCAGAGAGAAAAAGACACCAGAGTGATTCCTGAGAGATCCAACTGTGGGCAGTGCACAAAATATATTAGGTTATATGTTTCTAGACATCGTCTATAAATTATATTTCAGTGTCATCCAAAGGAAACTGTATCTCAGTTTTGCCGTTTTCATGGCCTAAGTTGAACTAGTCTCTTAGTAAAAATCCCTTATAAGTTTCTTTTGGTATTTGAGTAACTGAATTCTCTTGGATAAGCTATAAAACAGAACACAAATTACCAAATTCCACTCTGACAAAGAGTATTGTAGTTTCTAATAATAAGTTCATTCTCTTGGAAATTTTATTCTATTTATTCCCTTCTCTCCTTTTATTTCACAATTCTAGCTATTCAACCTTAAATAAAACCTGACCTAAGATTTCAAATGATCGTTCTTGGTGGCATACCTGGTAAGCTTTTAGGGTTTGGGAGAGGTCCTCTCCTGTAAGAAACGGAAACCAAAATCTTTCAGATAAGTTTTTGCTGTTTTTTCTAATTTTCTACTTCACTCTACAAAACATACTGCATGCTAGTTAGATTGGGTTTCTGCTCTGGAGAGTTAAGAAGACTTCAGATGAAACAAAAGCTCTGCAGCACTGACCTCCTGGATCTAAGCTGCAAATACTACCCTATGCTAGGGAGCAGGATGCCCAGAGCTCTGCTCCGCAGCCCAAAAATCTATTGTGGGGGCCAGAGTTCCTGATCACCTTGGACAGTCTTCACGTGCAAAACAGGAAGTCAAACAGCTCCTACCTCACCTTGAGAGTTAAAGGAAACAATTCCTAGTAACTGCTTTGAGCAGCACTTAGCATTCTTTTTCATAAATATTTATTATTTATTTATGTGTTTGGGTACGCTGGGTCTTTGCTGTGGCACACAGGTTTCTCTAGTTGTGGCATGCAGACTTAGTTGCCCCGTGGCATGTGGGATCTTAGTTCCCCAATCAGGGCTAAAACCCCTGCCCCTTGGATTGGAAGGTGGATTCTTAACCATTGAACCACCAGGGAAGTCCTGCGCTTGGCTTTCTCCCTACTCAAACACTCCCCTGTCTTTTTAAAATTTGGACTGAAAATTCAACAGCTTAGATTTCAGGGTGGTTGTATGTAAAAGAGAAGCTTCTCTTCCCTCAGAATCCTTTATATCAGGGGCAGCACATTTTTTCTGTAAAGGGCCAGAGAGTAAATGATTTAGGCTTTGCTGGCCACATGGCATTTCTATTTCAATGCTGCTCGCCTCCAACATGAAAGCAGCCATGGACAGAAGGGAAACAGATGAGCAGCAAAACTCTATAGGAACACTGATGTTCACGTTCCATGCAATGTTCACGTGGCACAAGAGAGTTTCCTTTTCATGTTTCTCAACCATTTAAAACAGGAAAACTGTTCTTAACTTGTAGGCCCTACCAAAACAGGTAGGCTGGATTTGACTCACAGGGAGCCAGAGTTTGCCAACTCTTGCTTTCTACAGGAAAGGTCTAGGATTGGGACTCCCCAAGTGGTCCAATGCCTAAGATTCCAAGTTCCCAATGCAGGGAGTGTGGGTTCAGTCCCTGGTCAGGGAACTAGATGCTGCAACTAAAGACCCTGTGTGCCGCAAGTAAGACCCGGTACGACCAAATAAATAATAAATAAGTAAAAATCAATAAATATTACTAATAGAAAACTATAGGATTCGTGCATAAGTGATAATAATCACACTCAAGCATGACACAATCCTCCTTGAACTATGACTAGTACAATCCATTTAACATTTGTCCTAAAAACGCTATTTCCAAAAATCCAGAAACTTCTCTAAGCAAATGCAATGGTAGACACATTCTAATTCTAACATGTTCATATTAGAATTGGAACACTAAAAATAAAAACGCTCGTTAAAAGTACTTTTCTTTTTTTGGCCTCACTGCAGCATGTGGCATCTTAGTTCCCCAACCAAAGATCAAACCTGAACTCCCTGCAATGGAAGTGTGGAGTCTTAACCACTGGGCCACCAGGGAAGTCCCTAAAAGCACTTTTCTTCACATAAAAGAAAGCTGGATATTACCTTGCCGAGTTAGGCCCTGTAGCCTTTCCTGGTGGAGCTGCATTCTTCTGGGGGCAGTAAAAATTCTCATACATGATGGGTGCTAGGGAATCATCAAGACATAAAACATTAAGAAGCTGATGACTTCCATTCTCAATGACATGTGACACGAAAGACTGATAGAATTGCTTAAATAACATCCCCCAGCGTACCACTCACCTGGTGGAGTCTGTCCAGTTCTGCGTTGATTCACAAAGTACTCAATGTCTTTCTCGATGCTGCACATCTCTAAACTCTTACGGACTTTTTCATACATCTAACAAAAAAGAAGATAAATCAAGGTAGAGGTACGTTCACAAAAGTGGTGGCATGAAGTATTAAAATGTGAAGTTTGATGAATGGCTATTTTCCAAATTTTGTCTTGAAAAAAAAAAAAAAAGACACCACAATGTCCTGGACTCACATAGAGGGATTTCTTTGATGTATATCTGCTATTACATTTTTTTTAAAGATGACAAAAAATAATATCTTTGTAGCAGCACAGCAATCTTGGCAGAAAGACTTAAAAAAAAAAAAATGGATGGGATGAAGAGAATAGATACCAAGTCCCATGACGAATCCTACACACAAATGCAAANGCTATTACATTTTTTTTAAGATGACAAAAAATAATATCTTTGTAGCAGCACAGCAATCTTGGCAGAAAGACTTAAAAAAAAAATGGATGGGATGAAGAGAATAGATACCAAGTCCCATGACGAATCCTACACACAAATGCAAAGACAATTGGAGAAAAGTCAGTCAATCCTACCTGTTTTCTGGGTGTTATTCTTCAAAACTGAATGTCCCATCTAAGTGAGAGTGGTTATTTCTTAGGAAAGAAGGTTGTGATAATTTGATTCTGGTCCCTCTGAGACCTGGGAACCCAGGACAGTTGATGTGCATGAGTTAAACCTGGGTCACTAATGGCCCTTAACACTGCTGACGTTATACCCTGAGCCCTGGAGTAACCAATAGCCTGGGCGTGGCTCAGCCTGCTAGTTCCTGGTACTTACTGTCCTGGAGTGACTCCGTTCCAGACTGGAGCAGTCTCTGTTTTCCATAAATTAAACTGCATTTGGGTCCTTTCTTTGCTCTCCTGCCCTAATTGTGAATTTCTCAGTGAGAGACTCATGATGGTAAAGTGAGCCAGGAGTCAGGCAAGTTAGGTGTTTATCTGGGTCCATACTCACTGTGTATGCAGTCACTGTACCTACCTGGGCCTCTAATGACAGGGGATGAACTAACAAATGTCTCTGACTCCTCCCACTCTATGAATCTAATATGCAGAGCATCCTCCGTGGATAACTCTGACTCACCTCATCACTTGTGACGCATTGTTGTGAGAGCTGATTCATATGTAACCACAGTGCATTTCGAAAGAAGTTTATTCGTTCACATTCTTGAGTCTCAAACACCTGTAGAAACATGTACATACACGCAGAGAAAGGGTCCAGACTGGCTATGATGTAAGAAACAATTTCAACCTTGAATTATCTGTAAGCTTATAGTCTCATTTAGCGTACTCCCACCCAACGCTGAAGAAGGTCATACACTCTTAACTGCAGCAAATGGATTTTAATAACATACTAACACAAATATGACTGGATATAGTTTTGTACATAAGAGGTGATGGTGAACCCAGCCGTCAGTGTTCTAACCTGAATTGTGGCTCATATTTCCCATTGCCTAATGGACATCTGCCGGAGAAGGCAATGGCAACCCACTCCAGTACTCTTGCCTGGAGAACCCCATAGATGGAGGAGCCTGGTGGGCTGCAGTCCATGGGGTCGCTAAGAGTCGGACACAACTGAGCGACTTCACTTTCACTTTTCACTGTCATGCACTGGAGAAGGAAATGGCAAGCCACTCCAGTGTTCTTGCCTGGAGAATCCCAGGGACAGAGGAACCTGGTGGGCTTCTGTCTATGGAGTCGCACAGAGTTGGACACGACTGACGCAACTTAGCAGCAGGAGCAGCAATGGACATCTGCATGTGGGTAGCTTGCCAGAGCCTCCAATGCAAAGTTTTGCCCTCAGGTTTCCCTGATGGTCCAGGGGCTGGGGGTCTGCTTTGCATCACAGGACACATTGCAATGCAAAATTTGCAATGCTAATTCAGTCCCTGGTCTGGAAAGATCCCACCAGCTGCAGGGCAGCTAAGCCCATGAGCCACAGCTACTGAGCTTTTTGCGCTCTGGAGCCCACGAGCCACCACTCCTGAAGCCCACACCCTCCAGAGCTAGTGTTCTGCAGCAAGAGAAGCTCGTGCACCACAGACTAGGGAATGGGCCCCCTTCGCCTCGACTTGAGAAAGTCTAATTCCAGAGGCCTGAATTGGTCTGATAATAAGATCTGCATCTAACAAGAATGTTGGTACAGGTCCCAGGACCTCCCTTTGAGAACCACTGGTAAGAAAAATGTGTAGACAGGGTGACAGAAACTTGAGGAAGTTTCCGGGTGGAGTCTTTATTTTCTCTGGGACATTGTGAGGCACGTGTTGAAAATGAGGAGGGCCATGGCAAAACGAAAGGTGTGAGAATAAAAATCTCTAAAGCCAGCTCTGCTGCTCCCTGCATCGCCTTGTCACAGAGAAAGGCGAAGCTTTCAGTGAGAAGTCACCAAGAAAGTGACAGTGAAAGTGGCTCAGCCGAGTCTGACTCTTTGTGACCCCATAGACTACACAGTCCATGGAATGGCCCAGGCCAGAAGACTGGAGTGGGTGGCCTTTCCCTTCTCCAGGGGATCTTCCCAACCCAGGGATCAAACCCAGGTCTCCCGCCTTGCAGGCGGATTCTTTACCAGCTGAGCCACCAGGGAAGCCCCAAACGTCACTAAAGCAAGCATTAATTGATTCAGCTGCTTCATACCTGCAAACCAAACAGAGTAAGGCCATTGACAGGATGGGACAGCACGATCAGGATGGGCAAGAAGCAGAAAGACAAGGTTTGCAAGAAAACATTCCAGTCCTTTCATCCTGTACTCGAAGTCCACATTTCTAATTTGCCTTCAAGCAATTCTACAAAAGTAGAGGGAGAAAGACCCGCCCGTGCGCTTCCAGATACCTCACAGGCCTTGATGTGCTCGCTCTGCCACTCATTCCGGACCCTGTCCAGCGTGTTGATGTGCAGCATGTACACCTTGTCTGCAATAGAGGGGAGGGGCCTGGGTCTGGAAACTGGGAGGAGCTGGGCTCGGAGACCCAGCCCCCAGGCCCCTCCCGAGAGCTCACAGGGCTCCTGGGGACTCTGAAGGCTGGAAGGCCACAATTGTATCTCACCCCCATCATAGCTTTGTGAAAAATAAGCAAAGGCAGGCATCACTTTCTTTCTAAAGAAAAACCAAACAATCAGCCAGAAATGTTCCAAAGAAAGGGAACTAAAGGCTGACCAAAAAAAAAAAACACCTCACCAGGGTTTCCCTCTACCTCTTTCCATTTTGAGGAAAATTAAATGAGGCAGGCAGAAAAGTGAACTAGCAAGTCACTTCAGTTTTGGATTTAGAGACTTAAGGGACCACGGTCGTGAGAGGTTTGTCTCTCGCAGGAAACTCTGGGAATTAGAAGCCTTTGCAAACTCTTGGTTTGGATCCTTAGATTTCAGTGATGACGAGACCTCACAACTTGGCTGTTTCTTTCACAGCAGAGAAGACTTATCAGGGATGAAATGGGGTTTTAAGATGATTGTACCCGATAAGTAAGAGTGAGTACGTGATTTCAAAGCAGCTATCACATGACCCGACCCCTCCACGCCCTCACGCCATTCAGTTGCCTGTCAGGCAGCATGAGCTAAGCAGGCAAGGGCCAAAAATCATTGCCTCTTTTGCTTCTCCCACTTGCCAAGGTCTGATATACCCCCCTTCCCCACCTCCCTTCCTTCCCTCTGTCCTTCCCTTCTTTCCTTCAGATACCTTGCTAATCCTATGGTGCAGATATATATTCACTATTGTAAGGTATATAAAACTACCTTTCTCAGACAGATTTAGCCCCACCACCATCCTCCCCCGTCTATTGGAGCACACCCCTCACCCGAGTCTTCTACTGCAGTCTTTGAAGTTGCCAGTTTCACAAAAAGCTGTGAGGACCAGAAAAAAACAAGTCAGGAATGCTGGGCCAGGCTTCTAAAGGCAAAACAGGTTTAAAAGCAAAGTCTGTGAAGACAAGTTCTAAGTCATACCTGTGTTTCTCTTGTAAGTTGATCATTCAACTTGCCCTCTAATCTTCCTAAAACATATCCCTACCTTCTGATTGCTAACAATCTTTATCCAGATTTCATAAAATTCAATTTATAAAAGACCCAAGCAGGAGGCAGCCTCGATATAAGGAACAGATGAGATGGAGTTTTGAAGAAAGATGAAAACATCAGAGCCCCTCCCCCATGACCAGGTTTCTCTAGCTCTTCCCTAACCCTCAAAATAGGACATGGGTTTTTCTGGCTCAGAGGATTCTAATAGCCCGAAGAAGGGTATTGCCAGGAGCTTAGAGTGCAAGTCCATTTTTTGTTTGTTTGTTAAGATTATTAATTGGCTCTAGCTTGACATATGTGAATCTTGGATTTTTCAGGCTATTGGCTCTCCCAGGTACCTTTTCTTGTTGCTTCGGGTTTGCCACGTTGGCACTGCGGTGGACAGCCTGCTCCGCTTCATCTTTGTCTCGGCATTTCTGCTCATAGTTCTTCTTTGCCTTTGTAGTTATGAGACAAAAGAGGATCAAAATAGATAAGCAGACTGTGACTCTGAGGAGCAGCCACCCTAACCGCCCCCCACCCCACCCAGCAAATAAGAGGGCACACTGATTAGGGCTGTGATCACCTCTGGACTATGTGTGCTCAGAGCAGCTGCTCCTTTTAATCTATCTTTGGAAGGTTTCTCCATCCTCCTTCCAAATCATGTATGTAGTGGCAACCTGATCAAGGAACTAACAACTCCTATTTGCCAAAAACGAAGTCCATGAACTTTAAAAATTTACTGAAACATGTGTAATCCAACATTTATTCATTACATTCAGAACTGAGATGCAATGATTTGGTCCTGATAACTATAACTAACAATGCTTCAGTATTCTCATGTGCCTCATTACAGCATGTGGGCACTGGGGAGGGCACCAGTTTCATCATTTCTATAGCTCAAGGTGGTCTTGCTCCTTCTTGATTTAAAGAATTCTGTTTTTGGTAGTTTAAAAGTAGGTGTGGTCTCTCCTGTGCTACCATTACTATTAGCAGTGTGTAATCAGTTCACAAAATACACTTACTGAATCAAATAATTGTGTTTCAGCTCTTGAAGCAAAGACTTAACTTGTTCAAACAAAGCAAAGCTGTGAATCAGTTGGCTAATAAATAAAAAATGATAAACCCCCCAAAAATGCTTGACTAAGAATGAAGACACCTTTGCAGAGCTGGTTTGTGCTCGTCAAATATCTCACATGCTTTCCTACACTTCTCAGCTTCCCCTGCAATTCAACTGGGTTTAACACACACACATATACATAGAATATATATATGCCATAATTTTCTTAACCTACTCTCTACTGGTGGACATTTATCCTATTTCCTATTTTTATTACATAAAAACACTCCAATGTTTACTATGGGTAGTGTGAATTTACAGACCAAATTCCTAGAAGCATAATTGTTGATAAAAGAATATATACATACTTCCCTCCAAAATGGTTGCCCTCATCTATACTCCTATAAACACATATGTGAGGGTATGGTGGCCTCATAGTCTCACTAACACTAAAATAAGACAGTGTTTTTAACCTTTTCTAATACTAGAAGCATATCCATTTTTAATTTGCATTTTATCTCATTGCTAAGGTGGTATATCCTTTCTACTCCATGTCTTTTACCTTTTTTTTTTTTTTTTGGAGCATTATAATTTTAATTGATTTTTAAAAGCTCAGTCTATACTAGTAACACTAACTGGCTGTAAATTATGTGTTACTAATGCATGCCAAGTCACTTCAGTCATGTCCAACTCTTTGTGACACTATGGACTATAGCCTGCCAGGCTTCTCTGTCCATGGGATTCTCTAGGCAAGAATACTGGAGTGGACTGCCATGCCCTCCTCCAGGGGATCTTCCCAACCCAGGGNACTGGCTGTAAATTATGTGTTACTAATGCATGCCAAGTCACTTCAGTCATGTCCAACTCTTTGTGACACTATGGACTATAGCCTGCCAGGCTTCTCTGTCCATGGGATTCTCTAGGCAAGAATACTGGAGTGGACTGCCATGCCCTCCTCCAGGGGATCTTCCCAACCCAGGGATCAAAGCCACATCTCTTATGCCTCCTGCATTGGCAGGAGGGTTCTTTAGCACCAGTGCCACCTGGGAAGCCCCGTGTGGTACTAATACCTTTCTCCCATGTCATCTCTCATGTGGTATTTTTTCTTTTGCTCTAAAGAAGTCTTAAATTGTAAAGCTGTCAGTGATCAATCTTTCTCTTTTCTGTATTATTTTTTAATATGACATATTAGGGACTTTTTCTCTGTTGCTACATAGTCCTCATAATCATATCTTTAAAGGTTGTACAATTTAATCTTTCTTCATTTTTTGGTAATTAAATCATTTACAGTTTCATAAGTACTGAACACAGTAGTGCATTTTGGTTTTCTCATTTTGGATGATTTTATAGTCTTAGATTCTCTGCATAAAACTGATGGGGTATGATCACATTTATGACTCTAAAAGCATATCATAAAATGTCTTTTTAAAAAATGTATATGGGCTCCAGGGAAGATAGAGCAGATTTACTCTTCCCTATTGCTCCACACAAGTATATCTAAAACCTCTGAGCATTCTACATAAAACAAACACAAGAGGCTAAAAGGTAGAGAGAAGACGGATTGACTAATGTCCTTGGTCTCAGACAGTAACCTAGAAGCAAGTGCCCTGAGTTTTCTTTTGGCCTCATATATCACAGAATGGGTGCCAAAGCAGCAGACAACCAAGAAATGCTGATGGGCATAAACAAAAACTAGTCCCAATGGCAACCTGCTCTCTCCGGCCAAAAGGCCAGAAACGGGACAGCATAGCAGGACAGGAAGAATCCTCCAAGTTCTACAGCAGCCAAACACCACATGAAAAAGCTCCCCCACCTACCACACATCCAGCAAAGGCCAAGTGGGGACTTCCACACTCACCAGGCTATACTGAGGTTCCCAACTCCCCTGCTAAGGTGGTATCAGAGGACAAATATCAGACTTGGACTTTCATTCCTACCTGGAGATAATGAAGCAGCACACTCCGAGACAGCAGAGACTCTGTAAGGAGCCTGGACTTTCACCATGCCCACCTGGCAGTAATAAGATGCACCACCTCCCTGCTGCAGTGGCGTCAGAGGTGATCTAGTGGAAAGTGAGAGCTTTAACCACTCCCCAGTGGTAACACTGACCCTATGGAGTCAGTAGAGGCTGGGGGGTGGTGGAAAGGAACCTGGATTTTACCTCCTCATACCTCACTGCTAGAGTGCTATCAGAGTAAGGCAGCTAAAACAGAACATTTAAATAAGATTTAGAGTCTTGCAACAGAATACCTAAATGTCCAATATCAGTTGAATATCACTCATCATACCGAAAACCAGGAGGATCTCAAACTGCATGAAAAAAGACCATCAAGAGATTTCAACATCAAGATGACAAAGATGTTACAATTATCTGACAAAGATTTTAAGGCAGCCATCATAAAAATATTCAATAAACATTTGCAAACACAGTGGGAAAATGAAAAAAAGTCTTGGCAAAGAAAAAGAAAATCTCAACAAAGAAATAGAAGGTATAAATAAGAATCAAATGGAAACTTTAGAAGTGAAAAATATACTACTTGTAAGGATAGACTTATGAATGGAAGAGACAGAAAAAAAAAAAACTGGTGAACTGGAAGACAATACAATAGAAATGATCTAATCTGAAAAACAGAGAGCAAATAGGCTTAAAAAAAATGAACAGGGCCTCAGGAACCTTTGACACCATAACAAAAGATCTAACATTCATGTCCTTGGAATCCTAGGAGAGGAGAGTGGGCGGAAAAGGTACCTGAAGAAATAAATTCTGAAAACGTTCCAAATTTGGCAAAAGAAATAAACCTACAGATTCCAGAAACTGACCAAACTGAAAACAAGATAAAGCCAAAGAAATCCATGATAAGACACAGAGGTGAACGTCTGAGAACTAAAAAAAAAGAAAATGTCTTAAAACAGATAGTATACCTTATCCATAAGAGAAAAAACTATGGAGGTCCCAAGGAAGTGACACAACATTTTTCAAGTACTAAAAGAAAACTGTCAACACACAATCCTATATCCAGTGAAAATATCCTTCAAGAATGAAAGGGAATTCACTAAAGGAAACCTAAGAGTGTAACAGAGCGTAGCAGGGCAGCCACTCCATACTGTTACCAGGCAACAGGTCCTGCTCAGCCATTGGCCAGCACCACAGTGGGCCCTTCCCACAAGCAACCCACTGTCCAATGAGAGACCCTTAGAGACTTGATTCAGCCAGTGGTCAGTAGGGTGGTGGCCATCAGGTGGAGAGCGAGGTAAGAGGTAGATGCTTGCCTTCTCCCTTGGGCCCTCCAGCCTCTTCCCTGGTCTTGGGCCAGTGGGTGATGGGGGACCATGGAAACAGGGTGGGTACTGCGTCATGCAGGGCTCAAAAGCCCTCACCAAGACCACCCAATAGTCTTGGCCCAGGCCTTCAGCAGTGTTGAACCTCTCCCCCATCCTTGTCTCTGTGACCTAATATCAGCAGCAGTTTGTGTGGGTCTCGGTCTGTGGGACCTGCCCCGCCTCCTTGGGCAGCTGGAGGAGCCTGAGAGCCAGTTAGTTTAGACATCTGGCTGCTGGGCAAGGTGTGGGAACCTGGCCCCAAGGGAGCTGCCAACTGAGATCTGCCTCCTCTTAGCCAGGACCGGGACTTTGGTGGCTGAAAGCTGTGCCTTGGGATCCTGCCCTTTCTTGTCAGGACAGAGAATAACATTTGTTTGGCAGAAATTTACAGGTACATTGTTACTTGACCTTGACCTAACTTTAAGAACAAAGGATCTGACACCCAGAAGCTTGCCACAACTAGCCACACCCCTCCCTCACCTTTTCTATAAAAGGGCTTTGCTAAAAGCTTTCGGGGAGTTTGGGAATTTTAAGACATGAGCCACCCATTTCCTGGCATGGCCCTGCAATAAACCTTTGTTCCAAACTCCAATGTTTTGGTATTGTTTGCCCTCAGCGTGTGTCAGACACATGGGCTTGGTGTTTTCGGTAACAAGAGTAGTTATTACTGGCAGACCTACCTTAAAAAAAATATGCCTGAAGAAGTTCTCTAAGCAAAACAAAATTATAAAAAGAAACCTTGAAACATTAGAAAAAAAAAAAAAAAAAACACTCAGCAAAAAGTGGGCAAATATACTCCTTCTTTTCCTTCTTGTGTTTTCTAAATTTTTGACAGTTGAAGCAAAAATTTTAAGTGTTACTGTTCTAAATGTAGGCAGAAGAAGTAGGAAATTTATATTTCAATAAGACTTTCTCTTTGTGAGAGAGCTTTCCCTAGATTGCTCAAAACATAAAAATTCTGGGAGTAATCATATATCAACCAACACCATCTCTGCATTATACTGACATCATTATCAATCACTTTTCAGGTGCTCAGCATCAAAGTGTTAGGTAATTCGAATAGGAAAAAGGAGTCCAAAATGGCAATGGCTAAAAGACAAAGAAAGGGAAAAGTCTGGAAAAATGGAACAAAAGCATATCTGCCAACTGGAGAGAGAACTTCAGGTCAAACAAATAGACCCCCTTCTTGGCTAGCCCAGTTTGCATGGGGCAGGCTCAAGGTGGAGAGGAGACAAACATAGAAGGAAGAAGCCAAGACAGATTGAGGCCCCTCCTTTGGGGTCAGCCCGCCTTCATATGTTGAGGGTGTAATTTCCTTTCCTTGCCAAATAAAATTCTGAGCTGTAACTAAGCTGTAACACTGGTCTGCCGTTTCAAATCTTTGCTTCGGCAAGACAGAACCAAGGAAATTTCACACTCCCCTGCCATATCTGGTGCCGTTTCTTGGATTTAACCTGGCTGAAACAACCTCGGCTCAGCACTCACGAGGTGGAGGCCAAGCACAGCAGAAGCCCAACTCAGCAAAAGCTCTCTCTGTGGAAGCTGAACATGAAGAAACAGAAGTGACAAGAAGCCCAGCGTGCTGGAAGCCAGGACGGCAAAAAACAAACTCAGCAGAAAGCTCACACGGCTCAGCCTCAGATTCCAGACTTCCAGTTAAGGTAGGAGGTACTCATCGCTATGGCTGGAAGGACATATGGCTAACAAAATCTTAATTCCTTTATAATCTCTCGTTTCTTGTTTCCTTGAAGCCCCTGCAAACAGGCAAGCGGCAGTGGGTGCAACTGGGGGACTCTGGCAGGGACTACTCCCCAGTATGTCACAAAGGCTCTACTATCTGCTACGCACTGGTAGCTGTTGCCCAGGGGGGTGAGGGTTCTTCTGTCCTTAATCATCTTCGTGCCAAGGGTGAGGCCAGTGAAAACTGTGAGCACAGGTCAGGTATTTAGCAGACTTTCGGGCAGGTTATGAAGGGGATTCCTCAGCACATTTTCCCACTGCTTTTTCCTCCTGTCCTTCAGTTGCTCTCTCCAGCTATGCCACTGCTTACAAAGTATTGGGCAGGTCATCATCTTTCCATTTCTGAAAATTGTGTTTGAAACTGTTTATACCTAAGGTTGGGATTCAAACCCATGTGGCAGGGACTCCATGCTATGCGTAGTCACTCAGTCATATTCAACTGGGACTTGCGCCCAGCTAAAACCCATGGTGCCTGGTTTTAGGACCTAATGAAGCTCAGGCTCTTGATGTCTCATTGCCAAAAAAATTCAGTGACAGACACAGCGATAGGTAAGAGGTGGATTTGTTCAGGTTCAGAGAGATGCACACTCCAAGAGTGGGCCATCACAGAGGTTGAGTGCGGCAGCCATGAAATGTGGTGTGGTTAGTTTTTTATGGGCTGGTAATTTCATATGCTAGTGAATGGGAGGACCATTCCAACAACTGGGGAACCACCCATTCCTTGGTCTTTTGATAGTGCCTTGGATGTGCCACGAGCCTCTGGGTGTGTTGTTTAGCTTGCAGACTGAGGATCAAAGTTTAGTAGAATTTGACTTGTCTGCCATCTTGGACCCATTTGATTTTAATCGGTTTATGTTATACCCTTGGGCTATGTCATTCTTTCAACAGTTGTGCCCTGCCCCCTCCCTCTGTTTCATGCTCTTTTCCTGAGCCCAGTGTGGGCCCACAATGTTGCCTCTACAATCTTCTGGAGGGACAACCAGAAAATAACTGACCCTTGGGAGGGAAACACTATATAATATCCAATCCCTTTAGAGACTCGGGCCTTCATCTTCCATGTTTCCTACTATATGTGCAGCAACAGCATCTCTCAGTGAACCCGCTAGGGCAGGTGACAGGCACACAATGCCTGCTAAAAGTCCATCTGTTGGTGGCATCCCTTCAAGGGCAATTGGGCTTCCAGGGATAATGTTTGCCTCTTTGGGAGTTAGCCCTTCAGGCCATTTGGACCCAAACCCTTACCACCCTTCTCCTAAAGTTATAAACATACCCCCAGATCAAATCTCCACTCCACTTTTATGGAACATCTGGTCTGTTGCCTCTTATCAATTTNATAATGTTTGCCTCTTTGGGAGTTAGCCCTTCAGGCCATTTGGACCCAAACCCTTACCACCCTTCTCCTAAAGTTATAAACATACCCCCAGATCAAATCTCCACTCCACTTTTATGGAACATCTGGTCTGTTGCCTCTTATCAATTTGTTCTTAAGCCACTTACTAACTCCTACAGCTAGGACCCTGCCCCCTTGCAGGCAACATTGCTCCACCTTGCTTATTATTAAAATACTCTTAATGCCCCTACAGGACCAGATAGCCCACTCCTATGTCATTACTTCTGTTATTACTTAAAGTGAAAGTGAAGTCGCTCAGTCGTGTCCGACTCTTTGTGACCCCATGGACTGTAGAGTACTGGAGTGAGTTGCCATTTTTCTTCTCCAGGGGATCTTCCCGACCCAGGGATTGAACTCTGGTCACCTGCATTCCAGGCAGATGCTTTAACCTCTGAGCCACCAGGGAAGCCACCTAAAATGGGTCTATGACAATAAAATGTTTACCACTGTAAACACCCTAAACTACTCTTATGGAGGACTAAGGAAAGAAATCTGACTTACATTCCCGCAGAGCAATAAAAGGATAAGGTTTTGCCAGGTTCCCAGTCTCAGGGCACAGGCTTAGATTGCTTTACATCATGGTATCTATTCCCATCTGTGATGGACAAACGGGCAATGAGTTAAGATTACACCCCTTAATCCTACCCAGCATTAGTCACGCTGGAGACCTTGGGGATGCCCAACTCCAGCCTGGGGGTCCCAGGAGGTCAACCTGTCTTGACCTGCCTATTAGGGGAAGCACACTGACTGAAACCGCCCACCCTGGCCAGGCACCATAGTAACCACCTGCATGAGTTGTTTTATGACAGGAGGTCCTGGTAAGGAACATGGAATTAATAAGCCACCATCAACTGGAAGAGTTCCGGAAAGGTCAAAAGAGACACCACATGTCCAACCACCTCCCAGAATCCTTCGCTGGCATCCATCTTGGCTGAACAAGGCATGCCCCACCAGGAAGGACTCTGAGTCAGAATGATTGGCTAAAGACCACCTGGAAATTAATCCTATCAACATAAAACTGCAACATAAGAACTTATCAACATTAAGACTGGAAGCCACATGGCAGAGTAGTTCTCCTGGGTTCCCTTACCCTAGTGCTCTCTGCCCGGATGCCCTTTCCCAAGGAAATCTCTTGTTTTGTCAGCACATGTGTCTCCTTGGACAATTCATTTCTGAGTGTTAGACAAGAGCCCACTATTGGCCCTGGAAGGGGTCCCTCTTCCTGCAACTTGCCTAAGGATCTATTCCCTGGGAGGTTGTCATGCCTCAGCCTGCTAGGGGATTCACCCAGCCTAGGATCCCAGGAGGTCAACCTGCCTTAACCTGCCTATAGATCTGGTCCTCGGGAGGTTGTCACACCTCAACCTGCTTGGGAATCCACCTGTCCAGGGGTCCCAGGAAGTCGATATGCCTTGACCTGCCCAGGGTTTTGAGCTCCAGGAGGCTGTCATGCCTCAATCTGCCTGGGGATCTGCACCCTGACCCAGGGATGCCTGGCTCTCAGGTTGCAACAGTCCTGGGTAGGATAAGCTTTAGAAAGACTCACCCCTAAGGAAGTCCACCCATGGAATAGAAGGAAGCCTGTTACTGTGGGACTGTGCTGAGTCTCAGCAATAACTCAGGAGCCCAACGAGAACCACATTGCCTTTCTGGAAAGGCTAAAAGAGACCCTCCAAAAGTTTACCAATCTGGACTTAGACTCTTACAAGGGACAGGTGATTTTAAAGGACAAATTCCTGTCCCAATGTACATCAGACATCAGGATAAAGTTACAACAGCTACACCAGCTGGACTCTGCTGCCTCTTTAGATGAGATAGTCCAGACAGCCACCAATAACTTTTATAACAGAGAACAGGAGAGGGAACCCAAGGCCCAGGAAAGGGAGAGAATGAAAGAGACAGGCCATGCCCAGATGCTGGCTACCCTTCAGGGAAGCCCTATGGCAAACCCCAAGTCCCTGAAGGACAAGGCATGAGACAAATGCCTAATCTGTAGACAGGCAGGACACTGGGCCGAAGAGTGTGCAAACCACGGCAAGTCTCCTAAAATGGCTTGCTACAAATGCCATCAATTGGGACATTGGGTGGCACTCTGCCTTCGGGACCCAAAAGCCTCAAGGTCAAGTGCCAACCCTACCCTCACAATGGTTCAACAGGACTGAAGCGGCCTGCTCCAGCCAGCCCACCTGCCACAGATAACCATCAATAGGGATGGAACCAAGGGTGCAACTGGATGTGGCAGATAGGTCCAAGAATTTCTTGGTTGACACAGGGGCTCCCTACTCTTCCTGACCTCCTGTTCCAGAGCCTTCTCCTCCCAAACCTGTATGGTTTTGGGTGCTACAGGAAAAACAATTATAAAAAGATTCACCTGAGCACTTCTTTGTTGCTGGGATGGGCAAATACTTTCCCACCAATTTCGGGGGATCCCTAAGTGTCCTACTCCCTTATTGGGAAGAGATCTTTCCCTGCTTTTGAAATGTTGCAGCTATTGCAGTCCTGATGGAAGATGCTTTAAAACTCTCTCTTGGGGGCAAACTATTTTTACCAGCCACCAAGTGAAACACCTTTTTAATGGGAAAGGCCATTTATGGATGTCTGATCAAAGGATCCTCAGGTATCAAGTAGTGCTGATGGAAAATCCAGGCCAAACTATATACCCTTGTGAGGTCCTTAACCCAGGTACCCTCCGGCCTACCCCTGAGGGCTCTCTCCCCTTTCACTCTTACCTAGAAACCTTGGACCATTGGGCAAAACCCTGAGAGGGATTGTCAGAAGCTCCTCTGACCAATCCTGAAGAAATCTGGTACACTGATGGAAGTAGCTTGGTCTTAGATGGGAAAAGAAGAGCTTAGATATGCAGTAGTCTCCAATTTTGAGACCAGAGAGGCTAAACCTTTGTCACCAGGTACTTCAGCCCAATTGGCTGAGCTCATAGCCCTGAGCTTTAGAGCTGGGAAAAGGAAAAAGAGTAGCCATTTACACTGACTCCAAGCATGACTTTCTGGTGCTACATGCACATGCTGCTATTGGAAAGAAAGAGGCCACTTGACCACCCGAGGGTCCCCAGTCAAGTAGGGTGACCAAATCCTTAGGCTCTTGGAGGCAGTCCATCTGCCCACTGAGGTTTCAGTCTCCCACTGTAAAGGACCCCAAAAAGGGAGGACGGAAGTGGCACGAGGGAACCAAGCAGCCTATCAGGTAGCTAAAAGAACAGCATTACAGAACAGTGACCTAATAGAGGCTGCCACCTTAGTTCCACAGACTAATTTACCAGAAGCTCCTTCATATACTGAAGGTAAGACTCTTAAAGCTAAGAGTAAGAGTTTTCAAGAAGATCATATGGAATGGTTCCAAGAGGAGGGACTCCTTTTTCTGCCTGGGAAGCTCCAGTTGAAGTTGATTATTATATTCCCTTATTTAGGGGAGAAGGCCCTCCAAAGATTACTAGAAAGGTCCTTCAGAGGAAAAGGCCTCCAAATAACTATAAGGCAAGTGGTCTCCTTTCATTCCACTTGCCAATTAAACAACCCCCAAAGAGCTCAAAGACCTCAGCTGGCCCAGCCCTTCCAATGGCATGGGACCTACCCAGGAGAGGACTGGCAGACGGACTTCACCCAGACTCCAGTTTCTCAAGGGTTTGAATACCTACTAGTCGTGATAGATACATTCACAGGATGGATTGAAGGCTTTCCCACCTGGACTGAGAAGGCTGAGGAAGTGGTAAAAAACAATGCTCCATGAAATCATTTCAAGATTTGGTCTGCCCAAGTCATTACAAAGTGACAATGGGACATCATTTACTTCTAAAGTCACCCAACGGGTTTCTAAAGCACTGGGCATTACTTAGTACCTCCATTGTGCCTGGAGACCTCAGTCTTCAGGAAAAGTAGAAAGAGCCAACCAATTCTTAAAATCAGTGATAAAAAAGATAACCCAAGAGACCTCCCTGGGATGGAAGGAGGCTTTACCAATAGCTCTCCTCTGCACCCCTATTACCCCTAAGGAACAGGTTGGTCTTAGTTCTTATAAGATGCTATATGGAAGACCTTTTGTTTATATCAATGACCTCTTCCTAGATCCAGAGGCTCAGACTCTCTGGTCTTATACCATGGCCATTGGGCAATTCCAACAGGATATACACTTGTGGGGTGTCAACCAGGACCCAAAAGATTCTAAAGAGC
This sequence comes from Oreotragus oreotragus, assembly GCA_006410675.1. NCBI lineage: Eukaryota > Metazoa > Chordata > Mammalia > Artiodactyla > Bovidae > Oreotragus > Oreotragus oreotragus. The sequence continues at coordinate 151,662 of SJYX01012334.1, forward strand.
CACCACTATATGCTCCAGGGACTCAAGTCCTAATTAAAGTCTGGAAAGATGGGTCCCCAAAGGCTCAACTCCAGCCCACATGGAAGGGCCCCTACCCTGTAATATTTTCTACCTCCACAGCAGTTAAGATACCAGGGCACAACTCCTGGATTCACTAATCACTAGTCAAGCTGTGGAAGAAAACAGAAGAGGATACTCAATATACCCTGGTAGATCTCAGATACCTATTTAGGACTACAAATGAGTGCCATTCTAATGAACACCCCCAAAATTAATTTTCTGGGGACAAGATTTCTCAGGATAGCTCTAAAGAGCCAACACAGCTTGGCAGGGGTTATACTCCAAAATAGACAGAAGATAGAGCTCCTGATCCCTGAACAAGGAGGGACTTGAGCCATCTTAAATGAGACGTGTTGTTTCTGGTAAATACCTCCAACCAAGTTAAAGAAAGTCTCACAGTCCTCAATAAAAACATTCAGATCCTACGGGATCTCAAAGAATGAGCTGGAGAGTTCTTGGGGTGGCTACAGTCTCTCTTTGGGGGATCCTTCTCTTGGCAAGGGTGAATTTGGAGTTGGCTAATATCCCTACTAATCCCTGTTATAACCATATTAATGCTGGTTGTGATTGTTCCATGTATTATCAATTGTCTAACCTGTCTTGTCTCTGCCCAGGTCAACAAACTACAATATGCAGTGCCAGTTCAACAAGGATATATAAAACTACACCCAACCATGGAAAATATCACTCACACTTACATGTACCCTGCTGTAAGGACTCTGAGGCTTGAGACTAGCAAGAGAGGGGGAGGCCCAAAGCCCCTCACCATCCCAGCTCAGCAGGAAGTAGCCAGAGAGACCTCAGCACCCCTACTCCCAGAGAATTGAGCCTCCCATCTCTTGTGTGGGGAATGTTAGGTAGTTAGAATAGAAAAAAGGAGTCCAAAATGGCAGTGGCTAAAAGACAAAGAAAGGGAAAAGCCTGCAAAAATGCAACAAAGGAACATCTGCAGACTGGAGTGAGAGCTTCAATTCTCACACACAAATACACCCTCTTCTTGGCTAGCCCAATTTGCATAGTGCAGGCTCAAGGTAGGGAGGAGACAAACGTATAAAAGGAGGAAGCCAAGATGGATTGAGGCCTCTCCTTTGGGGTCAGCCCACCTTCACGCCGCAAGGGTGTACTTTCCTTTGCTTGCCAAATAAAACTCTGAGCTGTAACACTGGTCTGCCATTTCAAATCTTTGCTGTGGCAAGACAGAACCAAGGAAATTTCACACTTCCCCAACAAAAGAAAAAGTGCAGAATAGACTGCATATGCCATCAACATTGGTGGCATTTTCTTTTTTGACCAGGTAACCAGGTATGACGTCATAGTCACAAAATGTATGATGATACTTCTGTACAAAGATGGAGTCACAGATGTTCCAGTAACACAATTCAACAGTAGGGGATTCATGAAAAGCTAGTGTGAGATCCCAGCAACTTGTCTCAGTTCTATCTTGATAAGCTTTTTAAAATAAATAACTTAAAGCAAAGATGGCTTTTACAGTTTGCAGATATCTTAAAACTCAATAAAAAAATGTGAGAGCTTCAATTCTCACACACAAATACACCCTCTTCTTGGCTAGCCCAATTTGCATAGTGCAGGCTCAAGGTAGGGAGGAGACAAACGTATAAAAGGAGGAAGCCAAGATGGATTGAGGCCTCTCCTTTGGGGTCAGCCCACCTTCACGCCGCAAGGGTGTACTTTCCTTTGCTTGCCAAATAAAACTCTGAGCTGTAACACTGGTCTGCCATTTCAAATCTTTGCTGTGGCAAGACAGAACCAAGGAAATTTCACACTTCCCCAACAAAAGAAAAAGTGCAGAATAGACTGCATATGCCATCAACATTGGTGGCATTTTCTTTTTTGACCAGGTAACCAGGTATGACGTCATAGTCACAAAATGTATGATGATACTTCTGTACAAAGATGGAGTCACAGATGTTCCAGTAACACAATTCAACAGTAGGGGATTCATGAAAAGCTAGTGTGAGATCCCAGCAACTTGTCTCAGTTCTATCTTGATAAGCTTTTTAAAATAAATAACTTAAAGCAAAGATGGCTTTTACAGTTTGCAGATATCTTAAAACTCAATAAAAAAAGGTAAGAAATCAAGATTCAAAACAGTCTTACAGGGAAGAAGTTCAAATCCAACAAGATAAAAGGTATCATATAATATACATGCTCTGGTCTGAAATATTTAAGTTGACTTGCTATATTTTCCCAGGTTGCTGGAAAGATAACATCATTGTATTCTAATTTCATCCTCAATCTTTCCAAGGCCTTAAAAGGAAAGAAAGTCAAACCACTTAAGGCTGTTTTAGAGGAAAAAAAAAAAAAGACTGCACAGATGTTATTTTCAGGAAAATGTTGATACACAGCACAGGATTTCATAAAATGTCACCGTTTTTTTTTTAAAGCAATATAGTAAGACTTACATCCATGGTTTTCTTGAATTGTAAGCTCTTTTGTTTATGGGCAGCATCCATTATAAGCTCCGTCTGTGAAGAGAACACAAGCACTATTAATAAGGATAATTATTAACCGCAGTTTATTTTGAGGGCTAAGTGTTTGACATGGCTTACCTCGTTTAGTCCTCACACAACCCAGAGGGGTAGACGTGCTATTTATTATTACTCTCATTTCACAAATAAGGAGAGTACAACACAGAAAGGCTGAGCGATTTGCCTACCTTTGAACCTGAGTGGCCACTAGCCACTACGGAGAATCACGGATCACCTTAGATATTCTCATCAGTGAATCTGGAATCAAGGAACTTAGGCTTCAAGTGTTAGTCACTCAGTCATGTCTGGCTCTTTGTGACCCTGCCGGGCTCCTCTGTCCATGGAATTCTCCAGGCAAGAAGATTGAAGGGAGTAGCCATTCCCTTCTCCAGGAAATCTTCCTGGCTCAGGGATTGAACCCGGGTCTCCCACACTGTGGGCAGATTTTTTTATCATCTGAGCCACCAGGGAACCCTTGAGTTTCAAAAAGGGATTTTTAAAATGTTGCTCATTTTAAAAGGGTTCTTTATTCTGTAAGCCTGTGTCAGCGCAGTTAGGGACTCAGAAACGTTCACTTCTGTGGCATCTGTCAAAGGCACTCCCATCACAGGCAAGGAGCCCAGACCAGTATGAAGGGAAGAAATGTTTGTGGAACAGCTGATCAGTCCTACATTGTATACCATCTAATCCAGGAAAGGTAAGCTACTTGGTTGAGATCACTTGGGAGCAATTTCTTTGCTGTGGCTGTGACAGTACTTTTATTAGTCAAAATAATGGGACTGATAATAAAAACGCAACTCTCAGACATAACATTGGGGTTCCCTGGTGGCTCAAATGGTAAAGAATCCACCTGCAATGCAGGAGACATGGGTTCAATCCCTGTGTTGGGAAGATTCCCTGGAGGAGGGCATGGCAACCCACTCCAGCATCTTTGCCTGGATAATCCCCATGGACAGAGGAACCTGGGCTACAGTCCATGGGGTTGCAAAGAGTCAGACACGACTGAGCGACTGAGCACAGCCCAGACATAATGGCAGCTCCCACACTATTATGTGCTAACTGACTTTCATGCATCACGATTGTGAGTACTCATCCCCATCCCCTGGGTAACGTCACTCAAGGTGATATTCTCAGCAAGTAGCAGAGCTGGGATTCGGGCACAGTCAGACTCCCATGTCCTTGTTCCTAATCTTTACCCAAAACTACCATTATCCACATGATAGCCCTCTAAAATCAGATGGGTATATAAAAGCCAAGAAACGCAACAAAATGAGTTATGGCATTGCCCTTGTACAAAATTATATAACGCAAAATAATACTAAGAATATTAAAATACGTCTCTTTCTTTTGGAAAACTAAGTTTTTGTCCGTTACCATAATGCACAAATATGGATGGATTTTCAAGATATCTGGATATAAGTTTTGGGATGGTCTCACTTCAGATATGAACTTTGTAGAATATATGAAACTCCCTTGGGAGAGCCTCCAAGGGGCCCTCTGAGAACGAAGCACCCATCTCCCAGCCCAGCTGAAATGGAAGGACCAGGAGGTAACTAGGTTAAGGCTCCAAAGAAATGGATGGAGTACAGAAACATGATCCCACGGGGAAAGACTCACAGGCAGATCCCTGCCATTGCAGATAGAGAGCTGTGTGGCTCATGTGAGCACCTATGTGCCCCTGTGACGAGGGCAGAGTTTATTCATAATGTTTCTTGATTTCCCAGGCTCCACAGAGCAGATCAGTTAGCAATGCTGGTCTGTCCGTGGTCCTTTCTAGTCCAAATTTACACAGTGCCGTTCTTCCAGTTCAGGAGGTGTTGTTTATGGCCCAAGCCAGGCCTCCTTCTCTCCAAGTTCTACATAACACCAGCATCATGCATCATGTGGCTACAAAGTTCTATTATACTTCATGCCATTCTCTCTGGCTTCAAGGATTCCTGTATTTGTATATCAGCAGGATCTTAGCAGCAGTCTAGCTCTAACCTAACTGGTGTGATTCCTGGAGCCACACAGTGCTGTAGCTCAAGACCACTCAGTGACACCTAGTTCAGCTCTGTCTGCTACCACCTTGATTTAAGGCTCCTCATGTCCACACTCACTTGTAAGGTGGCCTTTTCATGGTAACCCCAGTAAGTCACAAGTCCTCTTTCAAGACTCATATAGCATGCAGGATCTTAGTTCCCCAACTAGGGATCAAACCTGCGCCCCATGCAGTGGAAGCACAGAGCCTTAACCACTGGACCACCACGGAGCCTCTCCCAGGGCTCCTTAGGGATGTTCTTCTTCCAGACTCATTCTTTCTGTTTAGACTGACTCTAGTGGAAATTTGATTATGTTTTATCAGTAACACAAAATAGTGCAAAGCCACAGCCCTGCATGCTATCAAGTGGGGAGAGGCAAGAGGAAGGGGAAAAGGAAAGAGAGATGTATAATGGCCTGCAGTAAACTGCTGACTGAGCTCCTGAATGGTCTGTTTGTCTTTTTACCTACACTCAGACTATACTCTGAAAACTGGAAGTGACAACCTCTGTGACCAAGGAGGTTCCCGTCTTCGGAGCTTGCTCTTGACACAGGGCCTTCTGCCATGATCATTCTCGTCTTAGTTGAGACAGTAAAGCATAATGTAGGCACCAGAGGACAGAGTGATTGACCACGTGCTTCCTTTGTTCGGCTTAGGATGCTCTGGGCTGGGAAAGCATCTCAGCACCTAAAATGTCAAACCTCCTGAGCATGGCTCCAAAGATCCCTCCCTGCCTGCCACCTCCAGGGTTGAGAACCTTCTTTCTCTCTGCCCTCACTCATACCATCTTTCACTCTGTCGGCTTTAGCTTCAGGGTCACTGCCTCCAGGAGGCTCCCCAGACCTACCAGTTAGGTTAGGTGTCCCACTGCAGGTTTGGCTGGCAGCTTCACTTCCTTATCTTTTAAGGCTCATTCCACTGACATCATTATTGTCACATCAGTCTCTCTAGCTCAGCTCTATGCTCTGGGGGAGGGACGGCCATGGCCACATCTGTCACCACCCTCAGAAAACTAGTTCTATAAGCTGCTGCTGCTGCTAAGTCGTATCAGTCGTGTCCGACTCTGTGCGACCCCATAGACGGCAGCCCACCAGGTTCCCCCGTCCCTGGGATTCTCCAGGCAAGAACACTGGAGTGGGTTGCCATTTCCTTCTCCAGTGCATGAAAGTGAAAAGTGAAAGGAAAGTCGTTCAGTTGTGTCTGACTCTTCACGCCCCCATGGGCTGCAGCCCACCAGGCTCCTCCGTCCATGGGATTTTCCAGGCAAGAGTGCTGGAATGGGTTTCCATTGCCTTCTCCTAGTTCTATAAGCTAGTTCACTGAAAAGTTCTGCCAGCCATACCTCCCCTGCCCCAGTTCACTAAAAGAAACCAACTGATCGATTTCCTTGATAAATAGAAATGGCTTAATTTCCAAGAAGTGAGAGACAAAAGCATGCAGGGTTTGACCAGTGGAAATGAGAAGTTAACATTGACACATATTCTCCAAGATTTTTTTTCAAAGTATCTAAATACAGAAGTGGAACAACCCATAGTTCACTGTGATACAAGTAACTATAAATTTATGAATAAAATTTGGACTTGGCAAAGAAAGCTCAGAAGCTGTTTTCCTGCTGTCGAGAGCACGCAACATGGGGAGCTTTGATGACAGCAATGGAATGAGCCCAGGCTCCACTGTTGCTTAAGAGAATTCAAAATAGTTCCAGCTGCGAGAACTTGGGCTTTGTAACTTGCTAGGAAGGGAAGTTTCAGAAGCCTTGCAAAATTAACAAAACTCTCCCTGAAACCAAGGGCACTTAAGACTGTGAGGAAATGAGTCTCTTCTCTTAGTGGAAGTCATGTGTGCACAGATCCTGGCTGTCAAAGGCTGAAAAATTACCCTTTGGAGAACAGGCAGGGTTTGCAATGGCAGACAAAAAGAGTCTGAAAATCCAATAGATAGATGGGTGTAATACACCTATACTTTGGGCCAGATGTGCCTGTCAAACCCGATACATGAACCTTGGATTTGTCTGAAAACACCCGACATAGTGTTCCTTAATTGTTAGTTTCTACCCTTCCTTCCGAGAAGAGGCACAGCTGTCAGGGCAGCTTATGAAATGACAGTATACTCTTAAGATGCCTCCACCCACTCCAAATGTCAAGTGGCCACAAGGGAGGTTGGAATTAGACTCTGATTTAGAGCCACAGGCAAAGTTGCTGGGATTGAGGCATGGGTAAAATCAGCTGTTAACTGGATATATACACTGCAGACAGTGACTTCCAGAGAGTAAAGGGCCAGGGTGAAGAAAGGTCGCCATGAAGTCCATGCAGGCCTGTCTGGAGAGACCCGGGTGGATGTGTTCAAGTGCTACATAGGGAAGAGTTTATCTCTCACATGCAGTTCATGCCAACCTTGGAGACCAGATATTAAAGAAAAGTTCTGTGGGGACTTCCTTGGGGCACAGTGGATAAGAATCCGCCTGCCTATGCAGGGATGCAGGTTCGATACCTGGTCTGGGAAGATTCCATGTGCCTTGGAGCAACTAAGCCCACGCACAACTACTGAGCCTGCACTCGAGAGCCCTCGAGCTCTAACTACTGAGCCTGCAGGCCCTAGAGCCTCTGTTCCACAACGAGAGAAGCCGCTGCCGTGGGAAGCCCATGCAACACAGCTAGAGAAAAGCCCTGGCGGCCACAAAGACGCAGCGCAGCCAAAACAATCAAATCTTTTAGGACCAAAACAGAAGGGAGACAGAAGAGAGGCTGGTCTCGTCTAAGGAACACTTTAATATAAATCTGCACTTCTTGTCTTGATCCTTGTAACTTCCTAAATGTTTGCCAATTTTATTAACTCCTGTTCACTCCCACCTCTGGCCACATAATTGCCTAGAATATATCCCATCAAGGAAAAAGAGCCTGTATAGCATCCGTTTTGAAGCCAAAAGGACTGGAATTTTCCAGGACCTCTGTATTCCTATTTGTAAAATAGGGCGGTTGGACTACATTCTGGTCTCCAGGGAGAACTGAGTCCCCTCCACTTCTTACCCATCCGTATCGCCTTGACCAGGAAGAGGAATGTGAACTGAAAACCCACCACCCTGGATGTGCTAGACCCTTATGAAAACATGGCTTCCCCTTTCCAGTCATAGTTTAAACAGTGGCAGCAGACAGAAAAAGAACAGGAAAGCAAGCTGCACCTCTGATTCTTGCAACAAGTTAAAAAAGGACTGCCCTAGCATGTAAATGGGCACAGAGGCATCCCTGTCTAGACTGAGTGCCCACATGGTTCCCGATAAATAATCTCATAGGTTAAAAGACGAATGTGCGTGCTTGAGATTGGGAGCTGAGCTAAGGAATTCAGTGAGAAAACAAGCCTGGAGTTTTCTGCTGGAAGGAAGGCAACATCTTAATACATGTAAGATACAACACACAAACCCTACCCAAGCACATAAACCATGTAACACATAAAATCTAACCTTTTTCTGTAGTAACTTCTGCTTTTCCCGGAATTCTTCCATCTTTCTGGCTTCTTCTCTGAGAGTCTGCGCAAGGTGAATGTGACTTTGTGCCACATTGTCTACTTCTGCAAAAAGAATTAAAAAAAAAAAAAAAACCCTACATGTCTGAATTCAAATCAAAGAAACCATATAAAAAGCTAACATATAGACAGAATTCTTGGGTGCATGGTAAAGTTAAGCTGCTTCACTTGGTCACCAATATTTATTAAGCCCCTCCACATATCCAGCATTGCCCTGACCACTACAACCAAGCCAGCAAACCTTTAGTGTAGGTTTCTACCACCAGCTGCACTGACCTAGTGTATGCCCAAGGCAGGGGAGAAGCCCATGGAGCTTGCATGCTAGCACACTTTACTAAACCCACTGCAAGCTCAAATTCAACCCTATCTCTCAGTACACGACTCTAAGGTTCTTCCCATCTCTAACATCTCATGAGCCTGTAAGAAATTTCTCTCTGGATAGAATGATTATTGGTATCTTTCCCTTTATTTTCTGAGACCTTTGTAAAGAGCATGACTTACCTTTCTAATAGAAGAACTGAAATTTTTATTTTTCTTGTTCCAAGGATATAAATTATAGATGGCATTAAAGATAGAAAGACTGACAGATATGACCTAAGGAAAAATTTTAAACTTGTGTGTATCAAAATAACTTGGAATAAGGTTAGAAGAGACACAAAAAACTAGAAAAAAAAATTGCAATTTATGCAACAGAGTAAATAGCTATATTAAAAGAACTTCAAATCAAAATAAATATATATATTCCAGGGTTTTAAAATGGTTAAAGAGTATGAAATTTTTAAAAAGATTGGCAAAAATGGCCAGTTAACATTTGAAAACATATTCAGCCTAAAACTACTGAAAAAAAAAACACAAAATTTTTAAAATTCAGAAATATATCACTTTTTATCCTTCAGTTTGGAAAAAAAATTGTTAAAGTTTGAACATTCTTGGTATTGGCAAGCATGGGAAAAAAACAGTACTGTAGGTGGGGGGAAATTTACCAGTTTTCAAGAAGAAATGTGGCATTTTGTAGAATAAATGTTAATATAAGAGTGAGGCAGATCTATATGAAATGAAATGGAAAGATATCTAGCACCACTCAACTAGCTACGGAAACATGTTAAGCACATACTGTGCCATGTTAAAGTCCTTAGCTTGGAGGCACTAAGAACAGAAAATTTAAAGCCCTTAAACTCTGAGTCACAGGCCCAGGGAATGCTAGAAATGGACAGGACCCCCTGAAGACCAGTGCCAGGACCTCACCCTAGATTCCCAGTGTGAGAACCACTGCCTGAAATGAAGTGCAGGGGTAGACAGTTCTCCAACTCATTTCAACTCTGAAGGGCTATTTATCACCAAGTTGCTCTATCTTTTTTTTAAACCAGTATGAGCTGTTCAAGTTAAAACACAGCTGTGATGACAAACACAGAGCTCGCCAAGGACAGCAAATGCATTTTAAGGAATCACTTACGCTGCTTGAAGACTTCAAGGGCTCGCTTCAGGGTGCTAAAAAAAATAAAAGCACATTGTAGCTTCAGTTCCGGAAATCGGCTGCATAACCTTACTACAATGCCACTGCATGTTTCTCCCAGCCCACATCTTAACTGATAGCCTGCGATCTGATCTTTGCCCATGAGCTTGAGCAGACAACAAAAGATCAATGCCTCTTCAGTCCAGTTTCCTCTCTATTGCCCCTCAGTCCCAGGCCCAAGCATCATAAATGCTTTACTGTTCATCTGGGGGAAGCCAGATGCCAAAATTCTTTATGCTTCATTGTCCCCAAGGATAATATAGGAGTTATGATCCATTTCTCATAAGGATACAAATTATTCTTTAAAGTATGATAATTAGAAATATGGACGTAGTTTTTGTTGTTCAGTTGCTAAGTCATGTCCGACTCTTCGCAACCCCATGGGCTGCAGCACGCCAGGCTTCCCTGTCTTTCACTGTCTTCCAGAGTTTGCTCAGATTCACATCCATTGAGTTGGTGAAGCTACCTAACCATCTCATCCTCTGTCGCCCTCTTCTCCATTTGCTTCAGTCTTTCCCAGCACTAGGGTCTTTGCCAACGAGTTGGCTCTTTGCATCACGTGGCCAAAGTATTGGTATTTCAGCATCAGTCCTTCCAATGAATATTCAGGGTTGATTTCCTTTAGGATTGACTGGTTTGATCTCCATGCAGTCCAAGGGACTCTCAAGAGTCTTCTCCAGCACCACAGTTTGAAAGCATCAATTCTTCAGCATTCTTTATGCTGCCACTCTCACATCCATACATGACTACTGGAAAAACCATAGCTTTGACTAGAAAGACCTTTGTTGGCAAAGTGATGTCTCTGCTTTTAAACACAGTGTCTCACTTTGTAATAGCTTTCCTTCTAAGGAGCAAGCATCTTTTAAATTCATGGCCTTTATTTCATCCACGGTGAAACAAAATCTGTCACTTCTTCCACTTTTTCCCCTTCTATTTGCCATGAAATAATGGGACCAGATGCCATGATCTTAGTTTTTTGAATGTTGAGTTTTAAGCCAGTTTTTTCACTTTCATCTTTCACTCTCTTCAAGAGGCTCTTTAAATTCCTCTTCACTTTCTGCCATGGTATCATCTGCATGTCTGAGGTTGCTGGTATTTCTCCCAGCAATCTTGATTCCAGCTTGTGATTCATCCAGCCCCAAATATGGATAAAAGCCAATAAAAGAGGGATTCAAACTATGATTCCCGACCACCTCCTTTTTCATCCATTCTTCAGTCTTCATATGCTTATTGCACATAAACTACGGGCCAGGCATGGTGTCAGATGCTGGTGATTCAGTGGTACAAGACAGACATCGCCACAGACTTAAGAGTCTCAACGGAAGAGACAGTCATGAACACAGGGTTCTATCACAGAAGAATGAACTACCACAGATTTAGCAGCTTCAAACAAGGCACATTTCTTACTTCACAGTTTCTGTGGGGAAGACCATGACTCATTGCTCATACCTTCTCTCAGTCTCCTCCCTTCTCTCCCTCATCACCCACGGCTCCTCCTCCCTTATAGCTCCCCTTGCCCGTGGTTTTAGCTCTTCCGGTCCTACACTTCCTTAACAAGCTTCCTTTTGAGGGGAAGTGGCTCTCGGGTTTCTCTTGCTCATCGCCGCCCTCACGAACGCAGACCTCACTGGGATCACCCCAGCCACTCAAGAAGAAACGGGACTAAGTGAAGTCATGGTCCCAGCCCCTAAGCCACAGGAGCGTAGGATCACAGATTGTATTCTATACATATACATGTAGGTGGCAAGTTCTGCTATTTTACAAACTAAAAAGCCTTGTATCTTTCAGCTGGCCTCTTCTTTTTTTTTTTTTTTTTTCTTATTGCACATAAACTACGGGCCAGGCATGGTGTCAGATGCTGGTGATTCAGTGGTACAAGACAGACATCGCCACAGACTTAAGAGTCTCAACGGAAGAGACAGTCATGAACACAGGGTTCTATCACAGAAGAACGAACTACTACAGATTTAGCAGCTTCAAACAAGGCACATTTCTTACTTCACAATTTCTGTGGGGAAGACCATGACTCATTGCTCATACCTTCTCTCAGTCTCCTCCCTTCTCTCCCTCATCACCCACGGCTCCTCCTCCCTTATAGCTCCCCTTGCCCGTGGTTTTAGCTCTTCCAGTCCTACACTTCCTTAACAAGCTTCCTTTTGAGGGGAAGTGGCTCTCGGGTTTCTCTTGCTCATCACCGCCCTCACGAACACAGACCTCACTGGGATCACTCCAGCCACTCAAGAAGAAACGGGACTAAGTGAAGTCATGGTCCCAGCCCCTAAGCCACAGCAGCATAGGATCACGGATTGTATTCTATACATACACATGTAGGTGGCAAGTTCTGCTATTTTACAAACTAAAAAGCCTTGTATCTTTCAGCTGGTCTCTTCTTTTTTTTTTTGGCCCCTTCTTTTTAACTACACCTCATTTTTCCCATTCTGTTTATTTATCCTCAAAGAGTCCTATGTCTCCCTGCCTTTTCTCATAGAAACATTCCCAATTATTACCAACACATCAAGCAGAAAAATGTTAACTGCACAGTCTCCGTACACTGTCCCTGCCTTATGATACAATTTCTCAAGGAAAATGCACTAGAAAGTGTCCATATCTAAACAAATGCACAGCTGGTCCAGTAAGATGCATGAGCCTCACTCAAGAGCAGACGTATGACTGGAATTAGTGAGAGAGAAAGCTGGTCTTGGCCTCAGATAGAATTGGAAGTCTTTCCCCACCACGAGCTGTGGAGCTGGAAAGTGACAGAGATGAAGTCTGTTCAGAGTCTAAATTTTCCCCCCACCCTAAGTGACTGGTTAAAGGGCCACTAAAAGAGCAGCCTAAACTCTCTTTAGTTTCTCATCAGCTTTGTTGTCCCACAACATCGCTTCATTGCTGCTCCCGGGTTTAGAGGGTGACGACAATCCGAGGATTGAATGTGAACCTTGGGGATGGTGTTCTCACAATGTCCCTGCCCCCTCCTCCTGGGTGTTCTCCTTAACTGTGGGAAGAGAAAATATCCCACCACTCTTACAAACACTTTGGCCTTAAATTGTACACTGTCCCTGCCTTATGATACAATTTCTCAAGGAAAATGCACTAGAAAGTGTCCATATCTAAACAAATGCACAGCTGGTCCAGTAAGATGCATGAGCCTCACTCAAGAGCAGACGTATGACTGGAATTAGTGAGAGAGAAAGCTGGTCTTGGCCTCAGATAGAATTGGAAGTCTTTCCCCACCATGAGCTGTGGAGCTGGAAAGTGACAGAGATGAAGTCTGTTCAGAGTCTAAATTTTCCCCCCACCCTAAGTGACTGGTTAAAGGGCCACTAAAAGAGCAGCCTAAACTCTCTTTAGTTTCTCATCAGCTTTGTTGTCCCACAGCATCGCTTCATTGCTGCTCCCGGGTTTAGAAGGTGACGACAATCCAAGGATTGAATGTGAACCTTGGGGATGGTGTTCTCACAATGTCCCTGCCCCCTCCTCCCGGGTGTTCTCCTTAACTGTGGAAAGAGAAAATATCCCACCACTCTTATGAACACTTTGGCCTTAAACCCTAAAAGGGCCCACCAGAAGCTACCAAGTCTCTCAAAGTGGTCGATAAGGTGGAAAAAATCCTACCTAGGCCCTGAACAAGCAAAGTCATGCACGCTCATCGAGGGCATCTTCCTAAAGAGCATCCTGGAGGTCACAAAACCAGAAGTACCTGAACAGCCTTTCACTTCAACCTTGGAATCATAGTCCACAGGTCTCACATCCTATTCACCTTCCTCTCTGAGAAATTCTTAGAAGGAAAACTGACAAGCTTTTTTCACAGAAGAGATTGGTGCTGGAGTCTCTTGAAAAATTTACCAAGTTATAAATCAAACATGCAAGAATATAAGAAATACCACTTTGCATCAGACTCATTCTGCTAAATATGTTTTCCAAGCAATACTATGTGAGAGAATATGGCTATTTTCCCTCACACCACCTGAAAACTTTTTGGATATCTTTCCAAATGACTTATGCTTTCTTTATGATAAACAAGGCTTTAGATCCACTGACCCCACTAATTTTCCTTGAAACTACAGAAACTGTCCTTCAATGACAATGAAACTTACCTAATCCTAATACGATGTAGGTCTGACATGTGAATAGAGAAATGTTTTACATACTCAAACACATGAAGCTAAATCATGCAAGAAAAAAATTTTTTTGGATATCTTTCCAAATGACTTATGCTTTCTTTATGATAAACAAGGCTTTAGATCCACTGACCCCACTAATTTTCCTTGAAACTACAGAAACTGTCCTTCAATGACAATGAAACTTACCTAATCCTAATACGATGTAGGTCTGACATGTGAATAGAGAAATGTTTTACATACTCAAACACATGAAGCTAAATCATGCAAGAAAAAAATAATCCTTAACATTTAAAACAAACAAATAAGCTTAACTATATATGAAACTGCTTACATAATCACAGAGAAAATAGTGTTTTAAGTGACCTTAGGAAACAATATCCTTAGTGGTATACAAGGTCAAAAGGAACTGCAAGAGGAACTGCAGAAAGCACTGTAAGAAATGTTTCATTCAGAAGTTTCATTGTTAGTAGCTGTATTAATATCATTTTGAAACATTTTAATATATATTGTCATAGAAAGCCAATAATTATGCTAATATTGTCAGGAACCAAGATTTTCTATGTAAGAGGAAATAAATATAAAATAAGTGAATTATAAATTAAATTGGAATTAGACATATCAATATGAACTCAAGCTTTTAAAATCTGTGCCCTGGGACTTCCCCGGTAACCCAGCGGTTAAGAATATGTCTTGCAATGCAGGGGTCATGGGTTCAACCCCTGGTTGGGGAACGAAGATCCCACATACCAGGGAGCAACTAAGTTGTGCAGTACAACTAGGGAGTCTGCTGGCTGCAACTAAAACCCAAGACGGCAAAATAAATAATAAACAAAATGAAATCTGTCCCCTGAAAGAGCCTAGAAACAGTGACATCTCTGTGACAATGACCAACGCTAGAACTCAGAGTTCCATCGATAAATATGGCTAATTACTAGGAAAACTTGGAGAAATACTTAGTAAAATCTAGTTGACTCCAGATTTAAATTCATAAAAAATTACATTAAGAAAATATGATGAGTATGAATAATTGTTAAATTTAAGTGATGGATTCACAGCCATTCGTTGTGTTTGCTTTTTTACTTTTCAGTGTGTTTTTACATTTAAAACATCAGAAATATAAATAATATAATCAACAAATAAATCCTCCATGTACTAATGTCCTATGTCTGAGGGTAACATGTATTTTAAGGCTTGTAGCATGCTCAGTCGCTCAGTTAGGTCCAACTCTGTGACCCCATGGACTGTAGCTTGCCGGATTTCTCTGTCCATGGGATTCTCCAGGCACGAATACTGGAGTGGGTTGCCCTTTCCTTCTCCAGGGGATCTTCCTGACCCAGGGATCGAACCAGAGTCTCCTGCGTGGGCAGGCAGATTCTTTACCACTGAGCCACAGATGCAGCGGCCCCTTTTTAAGCCTTATGTAACTATTAATTCTTTAAATATCTCCCAATGTTTTCCTCCTCCTCAGTAATCCAGTACTTTGCAATCTGGGATGAGTGGGGGTGCGGGTATGGGTGGATGTGTCTTAGGATCAAGAGAAGAGAAAGGGAAGGGCCATGTCTTTTCTGCCTCCACTACTGCCTCTGAGCGGACACAGACCTCAGGGCAGGTTTGCTGCTGTCTACAGCACAAAGCAGTGTGCACAACAGCATGAGGTATGATTACATCTGCAGAGATCTGCAAAGGTCTGCCTAAACTATTTCCCCCAAGTCTCCCTCAGGATGCTACCTTACGGAAGGAATCTAGAAACTTCCATGTGCATAGGACTGGCTACATAATTTGTGAGGCCCACTGCTAAACAAAAATGTGCCATTCTTTGTTTATAAATCACTAATGTTTTCAAATAGCGACAACAAAGAGTAAGACTCCTCCTGATAATGAAGGAAATGCAAGAGATGTGGGTTCAATCCCTGAGTAGGGAGGATCCCCTGGAGAAGAAAAGGGCTATCTACTCCAGTATTCTTGCCTGGAGAACCCCATGGACAGAGGAGCCTGGCGGGCTACAGTCCATGGGGTCAGTCAGACATGACTGGTGATGGAGCACACGTCAGCATAAAGAGTCCTAAACCAGTTCTGAAGCTATCTACATTTGCGATCCCATATGACTGCCCAAGCCAGCCTTGCATACGAGGGACTGTGTTCCCAAAGTAGGCACCGTGTCTGGGCATCTCTGTATCCTCAAGAGTGTTCAGTGAATGATGGAAGAATGAATAATCGAGGTACAGAATGCTCACATCAATGGTAAGAACTATGAAATGATGCAAAGATAGCCTCTCGTAACTATTACAAACTATGTGTTTCATATAATATATGCAAATATATATATAAAATAATACACTCTACTGAATTTCTAGCATAAAATTATGCATAATTCTACCTATAAAAAGTATACACAGAAGGAAAATTTAGAAAATATTAATAGTTATGGCTTCATAGTTCATTTTAGATTTCTTTCTGTATTTATATTTTTCACAACTAGAAATAAGAAAAAAATGTCAACATTTTTTTCATCCAACACATTTCACCCTACTGGCCAGGTCTGTCTGATGAAGTGATGGGGCTCCTGACTGGCATCAGACAATCTGGAAACCAGAAAGAAACGTGGCACCTACTTGGTCTCAGACTGTCCACATGGCTTCTTCCTAGCGAGGCTGAGCAGATCTTTGCCATATCTCTCTTCAATTGATGCCCTAAGGAGAACAGGAGAGAGAGTTCTAAGTCCTTCTCAGGGCTGATTCTTACTTATGACACACGGCACCTCCCTTGAATGCAAAACTGCATCTTTTACATAGAAGCTCACAATTCTCTAAAATGTGAAACTCCTACTACAGAACCAGGAAGAATTGTGAAAGACCAGTGACCTCCATCTCTATGGTGTTACCTCCAGCAAAAAATCTATAGCATGAATAATTAAGGCCAAACCAAGTACAGTCCCTTGACCAGCACAGGTTACTACATTACAGAATAATTTTCAAAACTCTGATCCAAAAAGATGTGTGTGTGTGTGTATATATATATATATATGTATGTTTATAGTCTACACAAATCTGTACAGATATGAAATACATACATTTTAAGTGGAGTAAAAGATATTTCCGTCAGATGCTGCACTCCTTAGGCCTACCCCTCCCATCTTCTCTCTGAGTATCCTTTTACCAGCCTGAGGTCTCCTGCGCTGCAGGCAGATTCTTTACCGACTGAGCCACCAGGAAGCCCCATGGAGTCCTCCTTTTACTGTCTCCATAGTTACGCTTTTTCCAGAATGGCCTGCAGTTGGAATCACACGGTATGTAGCTTTTTCAGACTGACTTCTTTTACTCAGCAATATGCTTTTACGATTCTCCCATGTCCTTCTGTGGCTGGATAGAACACTTCTTCTTATTGATGAGTGATATTCCATTGTAAGGCTGTACTACAGTTTGTTTATTTGTTCACCTATTGAAGGACATCTTATGTTGTGAAAGTGGCTCAGTCATGTCCACCTCTTTGTGGCCACACGGGCTATCCAGTCCATGGAATTCTCTAGGCCAGAATACTGGAGTAGGTAGCCTTTCCCTTCTCCAGGGGATCTTCCCAACCCAGGAATCGAACCCAGGTCTCCCGCATTGTGGGCAGATTTTTTACCAGCTGTGCCACAAGGGAAGCCCTTAGAGTTCTCTGTTCACAGTCAATTCAAATATGTAGCTAAACTGTACCAAGGAGATGAGAATTTCACAACAGAAACCCTGCAGTCAGCATGTCTCACATTGTTACTTGGTGTGGTATTATGGGTCTGTCTAAAGCACAAAATATCCCCTTTCCCCCTTTCCTGCTCCCCACGGCCTCTGTCACCATTTCCACTTTGTGTCCCAGCCCCAGTTTTATCTAAATCCTACTATCAAGTTATGGACTTTTAGGTTCATATACCCCAGTTAAAAAAATTTTTTTAAGTATAGTATGAATATATTCTCATGGCAAAAGATTCAAACAACACAAAGTCATATGAAATAAAACACAAACGCCTCCCTTCACACTCTCCCCCAACCCCATGCCCCTGCCTGGGAGGAGCCGCTGCTGAGACTGCTCTGTATCCTCCCAGTCCTTTCTCTGCATTTCCACAGTCATCTCTCACAAACACACAGCTTCTTATAGTTACATAACTGAGGTCGTTCTATTACTTGCTGTTCTGTTTTTCACCTAGTAATAGATCTGTCATATAGATTTTTCTTTATCAGTACATGCCAACTACCGTGTTCATAATTAGGAGTTTTCCACAGTTCAAGGTCACCCTAATTGCTTTGTTTTTCACTACTGCCAAGAAGAGTTAAATGAACATCCTCAGGCAGATAGGAGAAGGCAATGGCACCCCACTTCAGTACTCATCACTCTCCCCCAACCCCATGCCCCTGCCTGGGAGGAGCCGCTGCTGAGACTGCTCTGTATCCTCCCAGTCCTTTCTCTGCATTTCCACAGTCATCTCTCACAAACACACAGCTTCTTATAGTTACATAACTGAGGTCGTTCTATTACTTGCTGTTCTGTTTTTCACCTAGTAATAGATCTGTCATATAGATTTTTCTTTATCAGTACATGCCAACTACCGTGTTCATAATTAGGAGTTTTCCACAGTTCAAGGTCACCCTAATTGCTTTGTTTTTCACTACTGCCAAGAAGAGTTAAATGAACATCCTCAGGCAGATAGGAGAAGGCAATGGCACCCCACTTCAGTACTCATGCCTGGAAAATCCCATGGACGGAGGAGCCTGGTGGGCTGCCGTCCATGGGGTTGTGAAGAGTCGGACACGACTGAGCGACTTCACTTTCACTTTTCACTTTCATGCGTTGGAGAAGGAAATGGCAACCCACTCCAGTGTTCTTGCCTGGAGAATCCCAGGGACAGGGAAGCCAGGTGGGCAGCCATCTATGGGGTCGCACAGAGTCGGACACGACTGAAGTGACTTGGCAGCAGCAGCAGCAGGCAGATATTCACAGGCATCTCTGAGAATGTTTCTCTAGCTAAGCTAGGACTTCTGAGAAAGTAGATTTACTAGATCAGAACAATATATATATATATTTTTTACATTATATTTTCCTTTATTTTTTTCTTTGTAAAAATTTTATTAAAGTACAATTGATTTACAAAGTTGTTAATTTATGCTGTACAGCAGTGACTCAATTATACATATATAAATTCTTTTTCTTTTCCACTATGGTCTTATCACAAGATATCTTTTAAATGTTGGAAAACAGTGTTGAATTGCTCTCCAAAAGAGCCTTCTCAATTTATATTTTCACCACACGTGTGCAAGCACTCCCATTCCCAGAAATCCTCCCCAACACTTGTATATTATCAGTCATCACTAGTCTTTAGTAAGAGAGGTTTAAAAAAAAGCTCTCATTTAAATTTACTTTTCCTTGATTTCAGTGATTATGCATTTTATATATTTATTTCTACATGTTATTTTATGAGTTACATAGGCATATCACCCCAATTTTTTAACATTTTACCTTCTTCCTATTATTTTGTAGAAGTTCTTCATATATTATGCATCTCAATTTTTATTCTTACATGTTATATAGTTTCTCCCACTCTCATCTGTCTTTTCTAAATAATAACCTTACCCACTTTATTAAAATGATACATGCTCATTGTTCAAAAATGAACAAAAAGAAAAACACAAAGAAGAAAGCAACAAACTGTCCAGAATCCACCAACTAAAAATAATTAGTATTAACATTCAGTGATGATGGTAATGGGCATTCCTTTACACAGATATGCAGGCAGGATGGATGGACAGATAGGCATGAGTAATTTTAAAAGAATGAGACTATATTCTATCAGTTCAGTCCAGTTGCTCAGTCATGTCCAACTCTTTGCAACCCCATGGACTGCAGCACTCCAGGCTTCCCTGTCCATCACCAACTCCTGGTGCTTACTCAAACTCACGTCCATTGAGTCAGTGATGCCATCCAACCATCTCATCCTCTGTCATGCCCTTCTCCTCCCACCTTCAATCTTTCCCAGGATCAGGGTCTTTTCCAAGGAGTCAGTTCTTACCAGGTACCCAAAGTATTGGAGTTTCAGCTTCAACATCAGTCCTTTCAATGAATATTCAGGACTGATTTCCCTTAGGATTGACTGGTTTGACCTCCTTGCGGTCCAAGGGACTCTCAAGAGTCTTCTCCAACACCACAGTTCAAAAGCATCAATTCTGAAAGCTGTATCTATACATTATTTAAAAACAAGTACTGGGACTTCTGTGGCGGTCCAGTGGTTAAGAATTTGTCTTCCAGTGCAGGGGACATGGGTACAATCCCTGCTCAGGGAACTAAGATCCCGCATGGTGCGGGGCAACTGAGTGCATATGCTGCAACTACGGAGCCCACGCACCTCAGCTGGAGAGGCTGCAGGCCGTAACTACTGAGCCTGCGCACGTTAGAGCGCGTGTTCCACCACAGGTGACGCCCTCGCACACTGCAGCTAGTAGAAAGCCCATGTACCACCACAAAGACCCAGCATAGCAAAAATTTTAAAAATAAATAACATACTATAAAAATAAAGTATTAAGCCTAAGTTTAGCTAAATTTCACAGAAGAAAAGGAAACTGAAAGGAAGCTGAAGGAATGCTGGATTTCAAACGAGTGTTTCTCTAGCACAGGAAAAATTAATTCCTAAAAGACCCTTCCAAAGTTAAAAAGGAGTTTATGAAAATAATTAAGGGGACAGAGACATTAAAATGTTTTAATGATCTATTTCAGCCTTAGTTTCAGACACTTGACAGCCTGTGGTGAAAGGATTAGCACTGTTGTACCTCCATCTCCTCCTCAATAATTCTACATTGTTTTTACTTAATTTGCGTCTATAACACACACTGTTCTCCAATCATAATTCCCCTAGTTTAGTCTTAACTCTATTAAAATAAGTGCTATGCTGACGACCAGTCCTGTTACCATAGCTTTTCCATCCCTAAGATTTGTATGCTGGTTCATTTCTTGGTTGGCTGGATTTCATCAATTCATGATCTTTTACCCAAATGGCTCAGAAGGGAAGGCATCAGTATTTCCTGAGTTCTTTCATACTTGAGGCCATCTACCTATGGCCTTCATATTTGAAATTATTATTTTTTGTTGAAGCACAGTTAATCTACCATGTTGTGTCAGTTTCAGGCACACAGCAAAGTGATTTAGTTATACATCTACCTATATATTATTTTGCAGGTTCTTTTCCATTACAGGTTATTACAAGATACTGAATATAGTTCCCTGTGGTAAATAGGAGGTGACTGCTGCTGCTGCTGCTAAGTCACTTCAGTCGTGTCCGACTCTGTGTGACCCCATAGACGGCAGCCCACCAGGCTCCCCCATCCCTGGGATTCTCCAGGCAAGAACGCTGGAGTGGGTTGCCATTTCCTTCTCCAATGCATGGAAGAGAAAAGTGAAAGTGAGGTCACTCAGTCGTGTCTGACTCTTAGCGACCCCATGGACTGCAGCCCACCAGGCTCCTCCGTCCATGGGATTTTCCAGGCAAGAGTACTGGAGTGGGGTGCCACTGCCTTCTCTGAGGAGGTGACTATTGTTTATCTATTCTGTAAGTAGTAATACATAACTATTAAGCGCATACTTCCAATTTGTCTTCTTCCCTGCCTTCTCCCCACCTTTCTTTCTCTTTCAGTAACCTTAAGTTTGTTTTCTATGTCTGTGAGTCCATTTCTATTTTGTAAATATCACTATATCACTATTTTTAGATTCCACATGTAAGTGATATCATAGAATATTCGTCTTTCTCTGTCTTACTTCACTTACTGTGATAATCTCTAGGTCCATTCATGTGGCTGCAAAAGGCATTATTTCATTCTTTTTCATGGCCGAGTGGTATTCCGTTGTGCGTATGTACCATATGTTCTTCATTCATTCATCTGTCAAAGAACATTTAGGTTGCTTCCATGTCTTGGCTATTGTAAACTGTGCTGCAATGAACCCTGGGGCGCATGTATCTTTTCATTCTTTTTTTTTTTTTTTTAAATTTATTTGCATGTATCTTTTCAAATTAGAGTTTTCATCTTTTCCGGACATATGCTCAGGAATGGGATTGCTGGATCATATAGTATTTTTAGATTTTTAAGGAACCTCCATACGTCAAGGCTGTATATTGTCACCCTGCTTATTTAACTTCTATGCAGAGTACATCATGAGAAACGCTGGACTGGAAGAAACACAAGCTGGAATCAAGATTGCTGGGAGAAATATCAATAACCTCAGATATGCAGATGACACCACCCTTATGGCAGAAAGTGAAGAGGAACTAAAAAGCCTCTTGATGAAAGTGAAAGAGGAGAGCGAAAAAGTTGGCTTAAAGCTCAACATTCAGAAAACGAAGATCATGGCATCC
>SJYX01012335.1:0-44203 GCA_006410675.1 Oreotragus oreotragus
GTGAGTCTGAGTGAACTCCGGGAGATGGTGATGGACAGGGAGGCCTGGTGTGCTGCGATTCATGGGGTCACAAAGAGTTCGACACGACTGAGCGACTCAACTGAACTGAATTGATACATATGTCGGTAATTTGATAGCACTCTCCCATCCTCACTTCTGGTGTCACCCATGGAGAAAGTGTTCTAACTTCCTGACCATTCTTCTCCAACCAAGTGGGTTGTTGTTCGGTAGCCAAGTTGTGTCCAATTCTTTGTGACCCCATAGACTGCAGCACACCAGGCCTCCCTGCCCCTCACCATCTCTCGGAGTTTGCCTAAACCCATGTCCAATGAGTTGGTGATGTCATCCAACCATCTCATCTTCTGTTGTCCCCTTCTCCTCCTACCCTCAATCTTTCCCAGCATCAAGGTTTTTTCCACTGAGTCAGTTCTTCATATTAGGTGGCCAAAGTATTGGAGCTTCAGCATCAGCATCAGTCCTTCTAATGAATATTCAGGGTTGATTTCTTTTAGGACTGACTGGATTGATCTCCTTGGTGTCCACGGGATTCTCAAGAGTCTTTTCCAGCACACAGTTTGAAAACATTAATTCTTTGGTGTTCCCCTTCTTTACATTCCAACTCTCACATCTGTACATGACTAGTGGAAAGACTATAGCCTTGACTATTGGACCTTTGTCAGCAAAGTGATGTCTTTGTATTTTAATACGCCTTCTAGGTTTGTCAAAACTTTCCTTCTAAGAAGCAATCCTCTTCCAATTCCACGGCTGCAGTCAATATCTGCAGCGATTTTAGAGTCCAAGAAGTGGAAATCTGTCACTGCTTCCACCTTTTCCCCTTCTGTTTGCCATGAAGTGATGAGGCTAGATGGCATAACCTTAGTTTTTTTAATATTGAGTTTTAAGCCAGCTTTTTACTGTCCTCTTTCACCCTCATCAAGAGGCTCTTTGTTCTTTTTCACTTTCTGCCATTAGAATGGTATCATCTGCATATCTGAGGTTATTATCTGATATTTCTCGCAAGAATCTTGATTCTAGCTTATACTCATTCAGCCTGGCATTTTGCATCATGTACTCTGCATACAGGGCTTCCCAGGTGGCTCAGTGGGTAAAGAATCCACCTGCAATGCAGGAGACTCAGGAGACAGTGGTTCATTCCCTGGGTCGGGAGATCCCCTGGAGGAGGGCATGGCAATCCACTCCAGTACTCTTGCCTGGAGAATCCCATTGACAGAGGAGACTGACGGGCTACAGACCACAGGGTCACAAAGAGTTGGACACGACTGAAGTGAGTCAGCATGCATGCATGCTCTGCACATAAATTAAATGAACAGGGTGACAATATACAGCTTTGTGGTACTCCTTTCTCAATTTTGAACTCCTTTATCAGTCAGTTGTTCCATATAAGGTTCTAACTGTTGCTTCTTGACCTGCATGCAGGTTTTTCAAGAGACAGGTAAGGGGGTCTGGTATTACCATCTCCAAGAGTTTTCCACAGTTTGTTATGATTCACCCAGTCAAAGGCTTTAGTGTAGTCAATGAAACAGAAGTGGATGTTTTTCTGGAATTCCCTTGCTTTCTCTATGATCCAGCAAATGTTGGCAATTTGATCTCTGTTTCCTATGCCTTTTCTAAACCCAGCCTGTACATCTGGAAATTCTCAACTCAAATACTGCTGAAGCCTAGCTTGAATGATTTTGAGCATAACCTTTAGACTTATGCGCACACTTACTAACATGGGAAAAGACTGCGATTGTCTGGTAGTTTGAACATTCTTTCGTACTGCTGTTCTTGAGAACTGGGATGAAGATTGACCTTTTCCAGTCTTGTGGCCACTGCTGGGTTTTCCAAATTTGCTGACATACTGAGACCAGCACTTTAATAGCATCATCTTTTAGGATTTTGAATAACCCTGCTGGAATTCCATCACCTCCACTAGCTTTATTGGCAGCAGTTTTTCCTAAGGCCCACTTGAATTCTCAGTAAATATTTGTGGCATTAATGATCAAATGAAAAAGTGAACTTCTTACATGAAATCTTGTTGCAGAGACTAGAAAATATTTCTGATAAAGACTTTAAAAATTTCAAGTATAGTTGATGTACAATGTTGTGTTAGTTTCAGGTATACAGAAAAGTGATTCTGTTATATATATATATAAATGCTTTTTCAGATTCTTCTTCATTATAGGTCATTACAAGATATTGACTCTAGTTCCCTGTGCTATACAGTAAATCCATGTTGATTATTTTAGTATCTTTAGTTTCTGTTAATCCCATACTCCCAATTTTTCACCCCCAACTTCCCTTTTGGTAACCATAAATTTGTTTTCTTTGTCTGGAAGTCTGTTTCTGCTTTGCAAATAAGTTCATTTATATTATTTGTTTGGACTTCACATATAAATGATGCCACATGATATTTATCTTTCTCTGAGTTACTCACTTAGCATGATAATCTTTAGGTCCATCCATGTTGCTACAAATAGCAATATTTCATTCTTTTTTATGGCTAATAGTATGTGTGTGTGTATATATATATATATATATATATATATATATATAATACCACATCTTCTTTATCCATTCACTTTTTGATGGTCACTTAGGTTGCTTCCATATTTTGGCTATTGTAAGTAGTGCTAACATAAGCATTGTGGCTCATGAATCTTTTTGAATTAGAGTTTTCGTCTTTTTCAAATACATGCCCAGGAGTGAAATCACTGAAATATATGGCAGTTCTATTTTTAGTTTTTTAAGAAACCTCCATACTGTTTCCCATAGTGATTGCACCAATTTACATTCCTATCAAAAGTGTAGGAAGGTTCTGATAAAGGCTTTTTTTTAAGTAAGGTTGGGAAGACAAAGTGATGTTGTATAGACAGCTGTCAATTGGAGTGTCACAGTGCACATTGGTTAATACATTAATTACCCTGAGACATTTTGCTGTAAAATTTGCTTTGTTTTATCCAGCATGTACCAGATTCTGACCACAAAATCAACCTGAGGAACACTGAAGTAATATCATCTTTGAGGATGTGCTGCTTTAAAAGTTAAAATAAAAATATGAGATGCCACAAGGCTTAATTAATGTCAGATGAATGTTATTCTCTTTATGGTACCAGTTAGTAAAGGAGAAAGATTAATGTGAAATGATCTGCAAAATCTTCTTGAAGGAAAACAGAAGCTTGAGAGATAGATGGAATCTGGCTTGGTGAGAGGTAAGGCAACACCGTAGCTTTCTAATTGTTTTGCCTCCTAGCACCTGAGAGGATACATTCCCACTAAGAGCAGTGTCTCACTGTTGGGTGTGAGTTTGAGTCTGGAGGAGGGAGTTATGAACAGTCCAAAAACTTGGCTCTCACCGATTTTCCACTGATTCTGACCACAGACTAACATGATCCACCTTGAAGATACTGGTGCTTTAAAGATGGGTGAATGTTCAGAACTTCCAGGGACTTCATAACAAGCAATTTCCTTTTATTCTTTTAGACTTCTTTGAGGATTCTCAGCCTAACTGAAAAGCTTCCATCAAAGTTGTGAGTTTTGGGGATTCACCTCTTTGGGGATTTTAATCTTGGCAGTGGAAGGGGAACATAAATCTCCTTATGTACTACTTAGGACTTCCCTGGAGTGGAAAACAATCTGCCTGCAATGCAGGAGACTTAGGTTCGATCCCTAGGTCAGGAAGACTCTCTGGAGAAGGGAATAGCAAAGTGTCTGCCTGGAATGCGGGAGACCTAGGTTCAATCCCTGGGTTGGGAAGATCCCCAGGAAAAGGAAATGGCAACCCACTCCAGTATTCTTGCCTGGAGAATCCCATGGACAGCGGACCCTGCCAGGCTACACTGTGGGGTTGTAAAGAGTCAGACACGACTGAGCAACTAACTCTAACCCTAACTGACTCCTACTTGGTGCAAAATGTACTATCAGTCTTGTCTGGTTCTACCCATGAAATCAAAGGAGTCTGGAATCAGATGACATCTTTGAGACTAACTTTCTTGTGTCATAGATAAAAAGACTGAGGTCAGAGAGAGCAAATTATTTCCTCAAGGCCACACTGAGTTGGGGTTGAGACTCTTGCCTCCCAGTCACTTCCTCATTTCTACTAGGGAAGAACTCACCCCAAATCTCACCTCGCTCTAAGTGGGAGGCAAAGCTTTATACTGAGGGGAAACTGAGGGGTAGTGTGTAGAGTCTCTGTACTTTGCTGATTCTACAGGTTACATACAGGTAATTCAAACTTCCATGATGAACAAAATTGTCCATCCTTTATTCATATTTTACCTAAAGTTTAAAAGAGGCATTGTTTTCACTGGGACTGATGGGTATATTCAATGTCCTTGGCTTGCATTCCTTTCTAACTCTGTTTTTGACCCAAAGTTGGATGCTTTCTAAGCAGTATAACTGCTGCCATGGTTCAACCTCCCACAACTGATCAAATCACTCTTTGAAAATATAAATGTGGTGAGACATTTTTAGCTTCGTGTTCCTACTCTTGGACTCTAGTGTCCCTTTCTATGGTTCATTTACATTTTCAGAACCTAAAGAATGATTTAATTTTCATGTTTTATTAATTTGCACATTTGGCTTTCTTTTACTAGTCTTCATACTAATCTCAGAGATTTATGCTGAGAAAAATGCTTGTATTTCAAATAGATTTTATTTATATTTTGTCAGATAACTGATATATTTGGACCCTTTTGTGGGAGTGGGGATTATAGTCTGGGAATTTTCAAAAACTTCTTCCCATCCCTCCAAATCTCTGCTTAGGTTAACAGGTAGAATAAATTCTCAAGAAAAGAGAAGAGTGTTTTTAAGATTCCAAAAGAGAGCCTCACAAATGCTTTCCCNAGTGGGGAGTATAGTCTGGGAATTTTCAAAAACTTCTTCCCATCCCTCCAAATCTCTGCTTAGGTTAACAGGTAGAATAAATTCTCAAGAAAAGAGAAGAGTGTTTTTAAGATTCCAAAAGAGAGCCTCACAAATGCTTTCCCAGTTTTCAGTATGAATTATTTCCTTTTGATTTTCTTAAAGCAAGCAGAGTCCAGGCCAAACTTATTTGGAAGTCAGTCTGAAATAAGTGAATCTGGGTCTCTCTAATAACAAAAAAAGGCCTTTTCTGGAGCACTCAAGCACATCATTCACTGCTAACTGTGTTATTCTATAGTGTGGATAAAAACACATATGATAGATCACATACTCAGAAAAACCAAGTAATGCTTGGTAGGGGAGTAATTTATCCCTATCATAGAAATAGAAATCCTGTAAGTAAAAATTCTGGGGAACAGAAATTATAGTTTATACAATGACCTGATGTGAGTCATGAGTTTTTATTCTTTTTCTATTGGTGGTTTTTACTATTAGTGAAAAATGATTACTTTTTTTTTGTTAGTGTGTTTTGTTTTAATAAACCATATGGAGTTTTCCTGAAGTCCTGGAAAAGGTTCTGTGGCTATGCATGTATCTTTGTAAATGTGTATGAAAAAGCCTCATGTAGGCTCCTTTCACTCCTTTGGCAAAGGCCTCCTTGAAGCCAGTTCCTCCAGTCTTCTTGCTAAGGAAAGAAAACACAGTTTTGAGCCAAAATTAGGGAGGAGCTGTCCGGTGCTCTCTAGCAGCACACACGCTTACAGCTCAGTTTAGAAGAAAGTGTGGTGCAAACACCTACTTTTTGCAGAACTTCTGGTCTTGGGAGTTACTAATTAAAAATCCTCATGCTCTCCCTTCTTTCCTGTTCAAATCTGCAAGGTTATTTAATTGAAGTCCTATTTTGTGGGTGCAGATGCATGATGTGTTTGAATCATCAAACAGATTTATAGTGTGTTTTGATTGTTGTGTGTGCCTCATTGCTATTCCCAGAGTGTCGAGCTGAGCTTATGCTCTTCGGGAAGACTTAGCCGCCTGAAACAGTAAAAGAGTCCTTTCTTCTCCTCCCGCCCCCTCGCACACCCCCTCCCCATTTTNTGTGTTTTGATTGTTGTGTGTGCCTCATTGCTATTCCCAGAGTGTCGAGCTGAGCTTATGCTCTTCGGGAAGACTTAGCCGCCTGAAACAGTAAAAGAGTCCTTTCTTCTCCTCCCGCCCCCTCGCACACCCCCTCCCCATTTTCCTTGAAACTTTGCCAACATCGGATCGCGCGCTGTCTGTTGCTGCATTAAAATGAAGTCATTCCCTCCCACTTGTCGCCCTCCTCGCTCCCGCCCCTACCTTTCCCTCTGCTCTCCAGTTCCGCGATTTTCTCACTAAATGGGGGAGCCTCTCTTGACACTGTGGACGAACTTTTTTAGTTTTATTTTCTTCCTCCTTTCTTTTCTCTCCATTTTTCCTCCCCATTTCAACCCCTTTCTTAGAGGTGGTTTTTGGATTGGGGTCTGTGAAAAGAAAAGAGAAGGGGCCTGTTTTCCTCTCGAGGTGAAAACAGCCTTGGAACCGGCAGGTGCACGGCCCCAAGCAGCTGCTTGCGCCTTGCAAGCTGAAGCTTCTTACTTTCCCCTCTAAGCCAAGAGCACTTCATATAATCCTCTCATGCAATTCACACTGTAATTGCAGAAACCCCGACTGCTGGGGCTCATCTTATTATTATTATTACGATTATTGTTGTTGTTGTTGTTTTTCACTGATAACAAGCTCCTCTGCAAACAGGAACCTGTCATGTTAATTAGGTTGTGTGTGTGTGGGTGTGTGTGTGTGTGTGTGAGATGAGCTGCTTCTCTAGAAGCAAGATTTTTCTTTTTGTCTTGCTCTTAGCCCTGTTCCCCTGCCCTCTTCAGGCCTCACCCCCTTAGAGGCCACTTAGGGAGTAGCACATGTGGAACTTTTATGTGATTCTATAGGGCCTTTTATTAGCCTGTGGGCCTCATCCTCTTCTTAAGAAAGAAGCCAGTAGTTAGGTGCTGGCAATGAAAATTATTTTCTTGAACACCAGCTTGTTTTCTGAAGGTTCGGCTTATTCCTTTGGTAATTATGGGGCTAAAGGATCCTTTTTCTTTTTTTTGGTTGACCCGTGAGCCCTGTAGTCTGTGGAACAATTGGGTTTTGTGGAAGAAAGGGCCAGGAATGAAAATATGGAGATTTTATTTTTTAAAATTCTCTTAAGAAATGCTTAGAGAATTAATGAAAAATGTTTTGATTGTGTTTTAAAGAAAACCTGGTATTCTGAGGGTCAGAAAATATACAGACTGTTACTGATGCTTAAATATTTTGATCTACAATTTTGGCTCTTTTTTTTTTTTTTTTTTACCAAATTCAGCAACTGCTGTCATTTTAAAATTATGGCCATACTCTACTTGTACTATTACTTAATATTTTCTTTATACGGACTTACCTTTTAAATGTAGTTGACTTGCANTAAGAAATGCTTAGAGAATTAATGAAAAATGTTTTGATTGTGATTTAAAGAAAATCTGGTATTCTGAGGGTCAGAAAATATACAGACTGTTACTGATGCTTAAATATTTTGATCTACAATTTTGGCTCTTTTTTTTTTTTTTTTTTACCAAATTCAGCAACTGCTGTCATTTTAAAATTATGGCCATACTCTACTTGTACTATTACTTAATATTTTCTTTATACGGACTTACCTTTTAAATGTAGTTGACTTGCAAGGGAAACTATAATATATCACTACTATAAGTAGAAAACAAACGTGATAAACCATATAAACATAACTGTTAAAGTAACAAATGAAAACTATTAAGTTCATTTGTTAGCGGTATTGCAAATTATAGGAACAGTGTTCAAGATTAGCAGTAGGACTTCTTATTCTCACTGTGATCAGAAGGATTGAAAGACAACAAACCGGAGAATAAGTGTCCCACTCACTGTGTGGACTACTGGTATTCAGTGTCAGGCCAGTATACTGCCTGCATCTGTTCATCTCCAGCAGCATGCCCACACATGACACATGTGCTCCACTTCAGGAAATACCAGCCCATTGTGTCACTGAGGGCTCAGATGGTCTGAAACCCATTATGGATAATTAATTCTAGGGTGACTATTATTTAAGTTGGCTCTTGATGTATATGAAATATATATTTCTAATAAAGAGTGATAAGAACACCTACTCATTAAAAGAAATTTAAATCTACTAGTGGAATTAATGAAACATTGAGCATAAGGAACTAAAGTTGTAAAAGAACATCAAGGGGAAAACTTAGGAAAAATCAAGTTTCAGGATTCGTAATGGGAGCCAAAAATGGAAGCCAAAATAGGATCAAAAGTCTGGATGTAGTAGAATGGGCATAATGTCATAAATGAAGTGAGATGGATGTTCTAGAAAAAAGTATTTGTGATTAGAGCTGAGGTATCTGAGATTTTACCTTACTGGAATGTGATATACAAGATGGTATGGCAGGATAAAAACTGTGGGTAAAAATCAGAGTTGAGGCTATAAAGAAAAACACTTCTTAAACTTCTTAAATAAATAAATGAAGAGAATTTCCTGTCTCATCTTCACACACCTACCCAGACTCTACAGAGATACAGGGTTGGAAAACCTCATAGTTTTTCTTAGTCATAAGCAAAATATTTTTAGAAAGTTTGTGTCTCAAACTCTTCCACACAGCCAGTTATGATTTAGATATTTAAATCTTCCCAGTTATTCCTAATGGTTCTATGCTGTTTTTCTCCCCACAACACTCTGCCCCTCCCCAACTCCATTCTTCACCTTTAGGATGGGAAGGACAATTTTGAAGATACATAAACGATCTAGTAAATATTTCTTCAGTCTAAGCTTAGTAGACCTTCAAGGACCTCTCTGTACTGTCCCTGTTATTATTTACTCTCTAGAACAGTATGGTGAGAAGATGAGTGTTGATGGGTTTCATTACAGCCCTATCCCTTCAGTGGTTGGGCTAGTTAATGACAATTTCTTACATTGATGCAATTTATTAAAATTATTTTTATAATTGATCAATACAGCTTATAGCTGGACACTGCAGATGATTATATAAAGTATTATGGTGTATATAAAAGAAATCTCTTTGACAAGTATTTTCTAAGGACTTTCATTGCAATATCATTGCAATGATATTTGACAAAAATTCTGATAAGGTAAGGACTGAAATGCCATAGAAACATGAACAGCCCCTATCCAAATTTTCCTGTCAGGAAAGGCTTCCATATAAGCTGAGAACCTTAAGACTAAATGATAATTAGCTGTGGGGAGTCTGAAGGGAGAGGTTCTGGGAGAAAGAGTATATAAGAAAAATAAGAGAACCTCTGAAGATCTGGAGATGAAGATGAATAGGGGCAGTTTCGAGATCTTTCAGCAGTTCAGCATAGCTAGAGACTGGGTGGAGGGCAGAAATGGAAACTGAGACTAAAGAAGTAGAGAAGAGTTTGGAAGGTTACATGAAATTTAGGCTTGGAGCTAAATGAAATAGGGAGCTACTGAAGGAGTGAAAGCACAAATTGAAACCTGGAAAGAAAGAAATTGTGCTGGGATGGAGTGAGCACATAAGCTCATGGCTCATAAGCTCATGAGCTCATGGTACAGAGGTGAGGGTGTACTGGGCCAGGCTGGCCTGAAGGTGGGTTATGGGGACGGGGGAGGGATTTGGGGGGTTAGGGGAATGATTCAGTTTGGAAGAGACAAATTAAGATGAAAAAAGGTATGCCATGTCATTGCTTTTAACAGGCCACACACACATATATATAGCAAGCTTTTTATATCTATCTGTCTGTCTATCTTAGCATCTATCTCTCAGGGCTTCCCTGGTGGCTCAGCAATAGAGAATTTGCGTGCCAGTGCAGGAGACGTGGGTTCAATCCCTGGGTCAGGAAGATCCCCTGGAAAAGGAAATGGCAACTCACTCTTGCCTGGAAAATCCCATGGTCAGGAGCCTGGTAGGCTACAGTTCCTGAGTTTGCAAAAGAGTTGGAGATGACACAGTAAACAACAACAACAACAAATCTCCCTACCTCCCTACCTGTCTACCCATCTACCTACCTAAAATGAGGACAACACCTTGGTTAACTTAGACATCTTTTCCCTTCCCTTTAAAAAAGTTCCTACTTGTTACAATGTTTTTTGCTTGATACCAGTATGATGTTTCTTTTGATGACATTGTGAAGCATGTGAAATTTATTTCAGTAGAATAAGTTCCACTGTAAAAATTACGGACTATTTGTAGGTGAGAAAATACTACTCATGTCCTGCACCTAATAGCAGGGTCTAAAAAAATTATGGTCCCTAGACTTTTTGCTGGCCAGTAGACCCAAATGAAATTTGACCAGAAAAACTTCAAAGCTTCATTGCAAGTGTGTACGAGGCCAAACAGCATCACCTCATACGGTGTGAAAGGAGGCCACCTAGACCGCAGGCTAGCTTCTCTGTCACTAGAGCCTGCCTTCCATTGTAGTAATATTTGACTTAGTTTTGGGAAGGAGATGTACACATTTTCTCCCTGTGTAGAGAATTTACTAAACTCTCTCATTGTAGGACATTTAGAAAGCATTGAAAAGCAGCAGCATACATACATTTGCATGCATTCACACGCATAAAGTACGCATGATCCTAACTAGAGCTGTCGATGGCCAACATGTTGCTATATATATTCTAGCCACCTTTTCCTGCATAGTTACTCTTTCTTCTAACAAAATTGTATTGTACTACATGTGTTTTATAAACTGCTTTTTAAAATTACCAGCCTAACAAAAATCTACTGTGAAATATTCTTCTACAATGGTATGACGGCTTCTACTAAGAGCCACGGGTCTCCATTAACCATTCATGGTTAATGCAACTTTCTAGAGTTATCACAGAGCTGTATTACTGTGATGGTCCCCGTGCTAAAGGGAATGGCATAGGTACCATTCTGGCCAGTCTTTCCTGGGTAGTGGATATTGAGGATCTGTTGAGGATTGAGTTATATCCCTTCATTACCTCTGGTTCTCCTTCTGTTTGTTCTATATGTAGTCCTTAGAACAGAATGAGTATATCAGTGATGCATTATATCCAATTAATTAATTATTAACAAAGAAGGGACAAAATTATGTGAACATAAGCTTCATGAGAGCAGAGAACTTGAATATCTTCTCATCCATATATCTGTAGCATCCAGAACCATACCTGGCATGTAATAGGTACTCAATATGTATTTTTGAATGAGTGAATGAACAATTAAAAGGTAATTTGACTGCATTTTAGTTTATTCACATATTAGATTCCAATGTGTTTTCTTTAGTGGCAGAGAGACTGATGGATTTTTAGTATTCTGTAAGTAATCACACGACATAGTTCTTGAGGGAATGCTTTCTTCTTGCATTCACACGTAGTATCAGTAAAAATAGACATGAGCAGAAACATGGCTCTATTCTAGCCAGAACTAATGAAAACCCTGAGATCTATTGCTTGCTTCCATGTGTCTAATTCTGCCTGCTCTTCTATCTGGCTAAAACAATCTTGCCCCCACAATTATACTTTTAAGCCCAAAGATCATTAGTTTCGACTTGAAATCAGCATGCATTCTAAATTAAATCTGGCAATATAAAGATTTAAATATTTTGTGTATCTCTTTTGTCCATTTTTAAGTTTATGAAGCAAAGTTCATTTGCAGATTGAAAGTTTACTGGCCTGGAAAATGAATAAATAAGATGAACAAATAATAGATGGCAGGGAAGCAGTTGACTTTAGTGAGACTCAAAGTTAAAAAGTGTGGGATTAGGAAAAGTGTGGTGCTTGTTAGTTGGATTTATTTCCTTTCAGAACTTAAAAAATACAAGTTTTCCTAAGAAAATGACCAAAAAAAAAAAGTGGAAAATAAACACTCAAAAGATGTTTTGCAGCAGTTAGCCAAAGAAGCAGCCCTATCCTCTGTAAGACGCCCTTGTCTATTGTGTGCAGTAGGGACGGCTGTTCCTTGACCCCTCTCACTCACCTACCTCTGGTGCTTTGTTTAGAAAGCAGGGGCAGGGGGGACCCCTTTGGTAAATTTAGCCTGTTGGAATAGCAAATGGAGAATGCTGTAATGCATTCACCCTTTCCTCCATCCATCCATCAATCGTTCTATTAATCAATCAATTGAAAAGCCTGGTTAAGCATCTCTCTTCAGCCCATTATCCACAGTGAGTCAACGAAACGTGGCTCCTACACTTTGCAGCTTGTAGTTTTAGAGAAAACAACAATAGAGGTAGGAACAGAGGATAAATAGACAACAGGTAAAACACTAAGCAAGTATGTGAAATGAAAAGAATAAATAATATTAGCATTGTCAGTCAATTAACAGGTGTTTATAGTGTGCTAATTACATGTTCATCACTGGGCTAGTTTACTCTACAAGTGAAGTGTCTAAAGATCAGGAATACTTCTTATAAATCGCAGCTTTAAGTAAAGAGAAACTAAAGAGGCTTACTTTCTATTCTGTTAAGATTTTGTGCAGGCAAGTGTATGGGGGAAGGAGGGTGTGCATTCTCATTTGGCACTTGTTGAAAGGAATGGAATGGCCATGATGGCATGGGAGGATGTGATTATTTAGAAAGCTGAGTTTAATATATTTTAAATCAAACATTGCAAAGTTGAAATAGGCCTGAAAAACAGATTTTTTTCAATTCTTTGCATTCAATATTTAATTCTGTCTAAATATTGAGGCCTGCTTAGAGGTGCCTTTGTGTGATAGAGAAATAAGATGATGGTTAAGCTGGCATGAGACCAGTCAGTCAAGGGATGCGGATGAAAACAATGAAAGTGAGGTCTTCTTGGGTATTAACTGTGATCCAAATAGTGTTTAGAAGCTGCTAGCAAGTGTCTTGTTTCTTATTTACAGTAAGTCTTAGAGGAGAAAAGAGTTAAGGTAGTCAAAATCCATAGAGGAGAAGAACTCTTTGTAACAATAATAAAAGAATAGAAAACAACAATAATAATATTTTGTAATAAAAAATATGACAACTCTTTGTAATAATAATAAAAGGTTGTTCAGTGAGGAAGAAATTGTGGTAATTCAGTCATGATTCAGATAATCATGATGGTGTGATCACTCACCTAGAGCCAGACAGCCTGGAATGTGAAGTCAAGTGGGCCTTTCAAAATCCATAGAGGAGAAGAACTCTTTGTAACAATAATAAAAGAATAGAAAACAACAATAATAATATTTTGTAATAAAAAATATGACAACTCTTTGTAATAATAATAAAAGGTTGTTCAGTGAGGAAGAAATTGTGGTAATTCAGTCATGATTCAGATAATCATGATGGTGTGATCACTCACCTAGAGCCAGACAGCCTGGAATGTGAAGTCAAGTGGGCCTTAGAAAGCATCACTACGAACAAAGCTAGTGGAAGTGATGGAATTCCAGTTGAGCTATTTCAAGTCCTAAAAGATGGTGTTGTGAAAGGGCTGCACTCAATATGCCAGCAAATTGGGAAAATTCAGCAGTGGCCACAGGACTGGAAAAGGTCAATTGTCATTCCAATCCCAGAGAAGGGCAATACCAAAGAGTGTTCAAACTACTGCACAATTATATTCATCTCACATGCTAGCAAAGTAATGCTCAAAATTCTCCAAGCCAGGCTTCAACAGTATGTGAACCATGAACAGTATGTGAACCATGAACTTCCAGATGTTCAAGCTCGTTTTAGAAAAGGCAGAGGAACCAGAGATCAAACTGCCAACAGCTGTTGGATCATAGAAAAAGTGAGAGAATTCCAGAAAAACATCTATTTCTGCTTTATTGACTATGCCAAAGCCTTTGACTGTGTAGATCACAACGAACTGTGGAAAATTGAGAGACGGTATACCAGACCACCTGACCTGCCTTCTGAGAAATCTGTATGCAGGTCAGGAAGCAACAGTAAGAACTGGACATGGAACAACAGACTGGTTCCAAACAGGGAAAGGAGTACATCAAGGCTGTATATTATCACCCTGCTTATTTAACTTATATGCAGAGTACATCATGAGAAACACTGGGCTGGAAGAAGCACAAGCTGGAATCAAGATTGCTGGTAGAAATATCAATAACCTCAGATACAGAGATGACACCACCCTTATGGCAGAAAGTGAAGAAGAACTAAAGAGCCTCTTATTGAAAATGAAAGAGGAGAGTGAAAAAGTTGGCTTAAAACTCAACATTCAGAAAACTAAGATCATAGCATCTCGTCCCATCACTTCATGGCAAATAGATGGGGAAACAGTGTCAGAATTTATTTTGGGGGGCCCCCAAATCACTGCAGATGGTGATTACAACCATGAAATTAAAAGACACTTGTTCCGTGAAAGAAAAGATATGACCAACCTGCTGCTGCTGCTGCTAAGTCGCTTCAATTGTGTCCGACTCTGTGTGACCCCATGAACGGCAGCCCACCAGGCTCCCCTGTCCCCTGGATCCTGCAGGCAAGAACACTGGAGTTGGTTGCCATTTCCTCCACAGCATATTAGAAAGCAGAGACACTACTTTGCCAACAAAGGTCCGTCTAGTCAAAGCTATGGTTTTTCCAGTCCTAGTGTATGGATGTGAGAGTTGGACTATAAAGAAAGCTGAGCACCAAAGAACTGATGTTTTTGAACTGGGTGTTGGAGAAGACTCTTGAGAGTCCCTTGGACTGCAAGGAGATCCAACCAGTCCATCCTAAAGGAAATCAGTCCTGAATATTCATTGAAAGAACTGATGTTGAAGCTGAAACTCCAATACTTTGGCCACCTGATGCAAAGAACTGACTCATTGGAAAAGACCCTGATGCTGGGAAAGATTGAGGGCAGGAGGAGAAGGGGATGATAGAGGATGAGATGGTTGGATGGCATCACTGACTCAGTGGACCTAAGTTTGAGTAAACTCTGGGAGTTGGTGATGGACAGGGATGCCTGGCATGCTGCAGTCCATGGGGCTGCAAAGAGTTGGACATGACTGAGCAATTGAACTGAACTGAGATGGGTTATGCCCAAGGCCTATATTATGGATGTCTAGTTACTCTAATTGGTGTATTAGCGTGAAATCTCTAAGTTTGAGTAAACTCTGGGAGTTGGTGATGGACAGGGATGCCTGGCATGCTGCAGTCCATGGGGCTGCAAAGAGTTGGACATGACTGAGCAATTGAACTGAACTGAGATGGGTTATGCCCAAGGCCTATATTATGGATGTCTAGTTACTCTAATTGGTGTATTAGCGTGAAATCAAATCCTTATTACCTGAACTTTATTTGAGACCTAAGAGTAATAAATCCTAAATCTTCATCAAAGTTTGCTGAAATTTGTATCCTGGTTTAGTGTTCAGTTAGCTCATTTTTGAAATCTGGGTAAAAGGTTAGGTAAATACTTTTGGATAGTCTGGGCTAACTGTGGCTGCTGTATGGAAAGATTATAATATATTCAAATATTGAATGAGGAAAGCAGACAAATCTCTCTTGACTATCAATCCTATGGTTGCTTTGTACTAAGTCTTCTAAAAATTGTCTAATAGATCTTTACAAGCCTCAAAATAAAATAGCATTATCCCTACATTACAGACATCAAGGCTTGGAAAATCAAATGTATGCATGCTCAGTACTTCAGTCATTTCCTACTCTTTGCAATCCCATGGTCTATAGCCCACCAGTCTCCTCTATCCATGAGATTTCCCAGACAAGAATACTGAATTGGGTTGTCATTTCCTTCTCCAGGGAATCTTCCCAACCCAGTGTTTGAACCTGCATCTCTTGTGTGTCCTGCATTACAAGCAGATTCTTTACCGCTGATTCGGTTCAGTTCAGTTCATTTCAGTCACTCAGTCGTGTATGACTATTTGAGACACCGTGAATCGCAGCACACCAGGCCTCCCTGTCCATCACCAACTCCTGGAGCTTACCCAAACTCATGTCCATCGNGATCTTCAGTTACAGCACATGAGTTGTTACAGCTCATGAGTCCTCAAATTTTCTGTGTTTTCTTTGCTGTGAATCTGGGCTCATGTAGCCTGGTCACATTCAGTGGGTTATAATTTGTTCCTGTCATTCTTTATTTTCGTGACCGAATTGCCCCAGATTCAGCCAGGGGCAGCCCATTCATGCTGGTTCATGCTCCTCCCACGTGGCCCTGCCTTTCTTAAACAGCTCCTCACTTTCTGACCCAAGATTTCTGGCCCCCCCGTGCCTCGCTCACCTCAGCCCTGGACCATCCAGCCCCCAGGTAGCTCCGGGCTCCTCTGGTGAGGACCGTCTCAGAAACCCAGGTCTGGGCACTGGGCCTGCTCAGGGGTCCCGGGCTGCAGGTTCCTCCCCAGCCCCCCTGCTCCGAGGCAGGCAGCACACAGGTTGTTACATCTCTAGTCCAGTTCAGTTCAGTTGCTCAGTCGTGTCCGACTCTTTCAACCCCATGGACTGCAGCACACCGGGCCTCCTTGTCCATCACCAACTCCTGGATCTTGCTCAAACTCATGTCCATTGAGTCGGTGATGCCATCCAACCCTCTCGNAAGATAACCTGAACTCCATTTGGCTAAGTTAGAATTTCTTTTTTGTTCTAGTGTGCTTCATATAGTTGGCTTACCTTGACAGAGGCCTTCAGTTCAGTTCAGTTCAGTTCAGTCGCTCAGTTGTGTCTGACTCTTTGCAACCCCATGAATCACAGCACGCCAGGCCTCCCTATCCATCACCAACTCCCGGAGTTCACCCAGACTCGCGTCCAGCGAGTCAGTGATGCCATCCAGCCATCTCATCCTCTGTCGTCCCCTTCTGCCCCCAGTCCCTCCCAGACAGAGGCCTTATGTGAAGGGAAACATTGATTCTAATCATCTGGTAATAGTATTAATAAATGATCACATTAATGGAGTACTTACTTTGGGCCAAATATTGTGCTGAGCCCTTGATATATATCCCATGACATATATTATCTCATTTAATCCCTGCCCCACAAACTCCATGACATATTATTACTATCTTCATCTTAAAGATGAGAGCCCTGAGAGAGGATAAGTAATGTCAGAACTAAATGGTGAAGGTAGGATTTCAACCCAGGGTTGATTCCAGAACCTGAGTTCAAAACCCAAATGCCATAGTTAAGGATGTAGAGTGTGTTAAGCACTGAATCTAGCGAATGGCTGTGTACAAAATGCTGACATTTTTTAATGAAAGGAGATTTTGTTACAAGGTTTTTTGGTTTCTTTCTTCATCTTTCTTTTGCAATTATGCTCTAAGAAAAAAGCATTGATTAGTGAAGGGTTAATGATTACTCATTCTCAGTTAAGCATGGTCTTATTGAACAAACAAAAGCAAAGGGAAGAACAAACAGGGCACTTTCCCCCCCTGGTTTTGATATTTTAAAGTTTTAGAGTAAATTTGTCCAAATAGTAAGTAGGTTTTTCCTTTTATATTTTACATACAGAGGCCATACTCTTCTAAAATTCTTACTCTGGAAAAGATTCACAGGATTAATCTATACTAATCTTTACGTAGTCATAGTCTCCACTGAAAGAACAAATTGCAATACCAGAATTATTATAGCTTTCCCAAAGTAGAAAGAGTTTAAAGATCAACACCTAGAGTATCCCCCTTATTTCACAAGAGGAAACAAAGGACTGAAGCAACTGAAGCGCTTACTTGCTCAAAGCCACACAGTGAGTCTGCAGTAGGCTTAAGACCAGAGTCCCTTAGCCCCAAGAAAGGCTTATTGATTGCTATACCATCTTACCCTGGATAACAGTATTTGGGTAGGTTAATCTTCCTGAAGTATCAGTTTTACGCTAAGATTTAAAAACAAGCAAGCAGACTAAATAGCTCATAATTTATATCCTTGTTATAGTAAAATGAACATGGCCATATTGTGGAGTGAAAAATCATCAAGATTTAATACATAGAACAGGAGACTTCAAAGAAATATCCTTTTTTAGAAGAGAAGGTAGGGAGCAAGTAGAGGGGCTATCTTAGTCTTTACTCCCAGATGTCTTGTGGTTCAAATGTATTCTCTCTTCCTTTAGATTTTCAGAGGGAAAATTTTTTGAGACACTCTGCCATCTCTTAGGTGTGTCACAGACAATAGTGAACTACCAATTAATAGTTCATAATTATGCTGTTAAATGACACTGCGGGATGCCAGAAACACTTTGTTCTTTCCATTAATATATAATTTAAAATTGTCTAAATACATGTTAACAGATCCTATAATGCAATAGATTTAAAATTTTCTCTGAGAAATTTAATTTTTTAAGCTAATTTCATAGAAGTTGTTCTTGGTTAGTTAGAAATATGTTACGTGAATGAATGTATTTTGCTACAAAGGTTATCTTTGAAATGATGTGAATAATCTGTTTTATGTCCATAAGTACTGTGAATACTAACACTTCATTCTTAGCTCATCTAGTTGTCATTAGGTACAGCAGCTGATACAATCTTCCATTAAGCGGTCTCAGAACTGTGGGTGGTCTTGGAAACTATACCATATGAACTGTAATACACAATAGAGTGAGTTAGGGTTGGTTTTTTTTTTTTTTTTAGCTTTAATTCTGAATCTTGCCGTTGCTATTGGTTGAAATTGAGTAAAAGAATAAAAGGAACATGATTTTAGCATCAGTCTGTATTGATGCATAGCTCCTTATATACTCATTGATTAGAGAGTTTAAACTTACTGCAGTTATTTCTTTTCTATTTGAGTTGTTTACTTACTTAACTACAGGAACTGAAATGACAGTGCTAGCAAACAGGGGCACTGTCAGATGTTTACATTTTTAAAACCATATGCTAATAAAATAAATTAATGAAAGGGAAAATATAATAGATTTTAACCATACTTTGATTAACCCAGCACTGGATAAATTTTAGTGGGACATTTTGAAAGTGTGACACATAATTGACATCAATACCAAATTGGCTGTGTTTATTGTGGGGTCATTATAAAGGGAGTTATTCATCGTGTTTGGAAACTTAACACCACTTTAAAGGGCTGAACCTTAACAGTATTTTATATATATGTATGTATTATATATATGCACATGTTTGTATATATATAATAAGTTTATTATAAAATAATTTAAAGAGCCTTAAATATAATAAGTGCTCAATAAATAGCTATTGATTTGATTTCCATTAGAAATACAGTGCCCTGGAAACCCAGAATGAAGGAAAATGCAAGGTAAATTAGTAATAATTTTGTATTCACTAGGTGGGGATGGAAGCAAGTAGCATATATGAATTGAACAACTGAAGAAAGAGAAATCTGCTCACAGATCTCTGAGATGAAAGTAATTGTTAACTTCACAAGAAATATTCTTTAAAAAATTGTGTATATGCATTTAGAGAAAAAATTCCTTCAAAACAACTGGAATGACAAGCAAACTGTCTTTCATTTGTGGTAAATGAGCTACAAACGTATGCATTTACAATTTCTTCAGTATTCAAATGAGGACTCTGCAACCACAAAGACGTTGAGTCTTAAAAGTGCTGCTTTTTTTTTTTTTTTTCTGGCGTAGATGGTCCCCAGTCTTTTCTGTTGTAGTCTAGAGTCTCTAATAAAGAAACCACAAGCTATTCTCTGGTACAGCATTTTAGCTCCCAACTTTTTTGGTTTTAGTCCAACGATTAGATATTTTTAAAAAGTTTTCTATGTATCCTAGTTTGTTTCTTAAACTCTCCCAAATCTTAAAGGGATATACTCGTAGTGCTGTTCATTCTGTACCTTCCAGCTCTACCTGCTAAGTTTTGATTTTTAATGTTTTAGCATGGATACTTCAAAGTTCAACTGCTCTCCCTTCTTTTTCTTTTTCTAACCCCTTCCACCCACCCTGTTTTCTGCTTTCTTTCTTCCTTCTTCCTCCTCCAGCTCCCTTTTGGGTCCCCTCCCCATTGACAACCCCCTCCACCCCAACCCAACCGTGTCCCTTTTGGAAGCCCCTGGGATGACACTGTTCATTGATGCATCTCCCTCATTAGCATTGCTGCAGCTTGGCTCAGAGGTTTCAGAGGCAATCCGTCATGAGAAAACTGAAGAATGTGCCCCATTTGCATGATTCTGTGCCAGAATGCAACTTTTTCTCAGCTGTTCTTTGTGTAATTTCCCCTTGAGCGTTCAACTTTCCCATGAAGTCCTAGAAATCATATTACAGATTTCCAACCCAATTGAAATGCTCCTCAGATTAGTTTTACATACTTGCTACCTTCCCTCAACAACTTCATAGTTCTTCATAAACAGAGCAAATTAGTAGCACCCCCACCCCCGCCAAAAACGCCACCAGTTTTTGCCTTTTCTTGTTGGGAAAGTAGGACACGTTAAATAAATATTTGTGCTCTGAAAGTACAGGGATCCACATTAGATGTGCAAATGTATATTTATTACACATGTCCAAATGAGGCCACAGTGCCAATGAATACTTAGGCAATTTCTGCTTCGTAGTCACTTAGTGCCTCTGAAAACCACATTCTGTAAACCATCACAGAGAGACTCAGAGCAGAAACAGCAAAAAACTGGATGAATACTCACTGTTTAATAAAGAGAACTTCTGTTAAGTCGAGGAAATCTGCTTTGCAGCTCTCCAGTGAGAACATACTAAATTATGAATTCATAGTATCTAACTAACTGCTAATTAAATATATAGTCTCACAATATTTTTTTTTCTAGATAAAAAATGATTATGATAACTTACAACAGTGGGACATACAACCTGTTACCAAGGTTTTCATTTTTCAGAAATTAAGATAATGTGCTATACACACACGATGCCCCACATTCCAGAAGAGGATGTACTCCATTAAAGCATGTTCATCACATTTCATTTGAATGAACAAAAACATAAAACAATTTACACACAGAGACACACACCCAGGCACATACAATCTTTAGCTCTTTTCAATGATGTGCTATTCTCCTCAGTGTCATTATATACAAGTCAATATAGAGACTTTTCATTCCCTCTTGCTTTTTAGGGTACTTAGGAGTAAACAACTTATTTTTATTATTTGCATTCTAAAAGCTCTAGCATTATTATTTTCTGATTACCTTATGACTCCTGGTTGGAATGTATCCATTTGGGTAAGATAATGAAGATAGTCTAAAACTGCTTTAGTTTTAACTACTTAAAAGTTTAAATTATGTCATAATCTTTTAGAAGGAAAAAATGACTTGTGAATGGGAAGGCAGAAACATCAAACTTTCTGAGATCCAAATGGAATTAAAATGACTTAAAGATAATTCCCTACACTAACAGAAGAGAATAAAACTCTTAAAGTTCAAAAATTTGGTTGTTGGAGGAACGCTCACACGGTGATTAGAATTAGGTTGCAGAAGATTTCATTAATTATAGGTGACTGATTTTCCCTGAGCAGACAACTCAGGTCTCGCACCCCCTCCCCACACTCACCCCTCCCCAGCTCATCTCAAACTGTTGTCTAACCTTTCCCTTAATCCATCTCATCTTGAGCTGATGGGAACTGCTTTCATTCCACCTCTTGTGGAGGTAATGAAACAATCTTCTTATTCACTTGGTTCCTCTGAGCCGGTGACATGCAACAACAACAAAAAAAAAGCAAGCGCCCTGATTAATGGCTGCTAATTAGCAATGTTAATGACCAGGTGTCCGAGAGCTCGGCCAGCTCCTCTCAGCATGGAGTGATCGCTCAATGAGGGCCCTGCAAATCCATTCCCAGTGACCCTTCCCCTCAGCTGCCAGTAATGAAGGCCGCTTGCTCGTTACTCCCGGGTGAGGCTCAGGAGGAGACCCGGGCCTGGGACCCAAGCTCTTGCCCGGGGTCTAGTGGATCATCCATTAATTAAGGTTAGCATTTCTGGCCCCCAAAAGCTCAAAGGTAAGGGAGTTTAGTAGCAGCGAGATGAACTCAACCCCTCTTATCTTGGGAGGAGATTTTTTTCTAAATGGAACCAGTAGTTAGTTTGAACTGTCTACATGTAGAGTTATAATTTTGACTCTGTTAGCATACATACTATCTTCTCTGATTCTATTACTATCCTGAGATCATTCACATGGATGAAGCAAATCTCTCACGAACTCTCAAATACAACTTTCTATCTGGGGGGTTTATGCTTTCTTTTTATCATTCAGCACAGATGAGTGGCAGCAGAAACTCAGAGCACCTAGGTCTGTGCTTAAAAAAATTAGTTATTTTTAAAAAA
Organism: Oreotragus oreotragus; assembly: GCA_006410675.1. Classification (NCBI taxonomy): domain Eukaryota; kingdom Metazoa; phylum Chordata; class Mammalia; order Artiodactyla; family Bovidae; genus Oreotragus; species Oreotragus oreotragus. The sequence continues at coordinate 22,018 of SJYX01012335.1, forward strand.
ATATTTTCCTGGTTAGGAGATGGGTTGAGCATGCATGTGCTCTTGCTCTCATTTAGGAGTAAGGGAATTATATTACTTTAAAAGAAAACAGTATAAAACAAAAGCAAGCTTTTCCAAGAGCTTTCTAGAGAATCAACTCTATAGAGACCTAAAAAATTATTTTACTAATAGGAGTTGATTCCTTTTTTAAAATACTAACCAGAAAATTGAAAAGTGACAAGATTGAAGTCTTTGCAGATAATTAACTATTAACTGTATTTGCCAATTGGTGACTAGCTGATTCTCTGAGTTTACACATTTATTTTCTCTCCACTGGTGAATGGCCTTGTACCTGTCTCTTATACACATCTAGATGTGTATAAGAGACAGGTGTGGGTGTGTGTGTGTGTGTGTGAGATGAGCTGCTTCTCTAGAAGCAAGATTTTTCTTTTTGTCTTGCTCTTAGCCCTGTTCCCCTGCCCTCTTCAGGCCTCACCCCCTTAGAGGCCACTTAGGGAGTAGCACATGTGGAACTTTTATGTGATTCTATAGGGCCTTTTATTAGCCTGTGGGCCTCATCCTCTTCTTAAGAAAGAAGCCAGTAGTTAGGTGCTGGCAATGAAAATTATTTTCTTGAACACCAGCTTGTTTTCTGAAGGTTCGGCTTATTCCTTTGGTAATTATGGGGCTAAAGGATCCTTTTTCTTTTTTTTGGTTGACCCGTGAGCCCTGTAGTCTGTGGAACAATTGGGTTTTGTGGAAGAAAGGGCCAGGAATGAAAATATGGAGATTTTATTTTTTAAAATTCTCTTAAGAAATGCTTAGAGAATTAATGAAAAATGTTTTGATTGTGTTTTAAAGAAAACCTGGTATTCTGAGGGTCAGAAAATATACAGACTGTTACTGATGCTTAAATATTTTGATCTACAATTTTGGCTCTTTTTTTTTTTTTTTTTTACCAAATTCAGCAACTGCTGTCATTTTAAAATTATGGCCATACTCTACTTGTACTATTACTTAATATTTTCTTTATACGGACTTACCTTTTAAATGTAGTNTTTTTTTTTTTTAATGAAAATATTGATGGCAGATCACAAGATTATTGGCACTTTGGCCCATAGTGATTACTTTTGGACAGAGGAAACAAGAGGCAGCGTGGGTTGTGGCCACCATCCAGTGAAGTGTGTACAAATAGGCTCTCCATGCCTGGAGCCTGTTGGGCTTCTATAAGTGTCAGAGGATCCTGAGGATTCTCTTAGTTTCATACCTTTTGAGAGATGCCCAGGCATCTCTCAAAAGATTTTCAGGGATCTCTGTCAAAACGGAGCATCATATCTTTACTTAAGATGAGCAGTTACAATGGAGCAAGTGAGAACATTGAAGGATTGCTATTTTTCATTTTGAAATCTAAAAAGATCTAAAATGTTCTCTCTACTTTGTGCCTGGTCCTGTTAAGAGCTATTTAAAATACTACCAATCTAAAGAAGGCAGAGAGTCAGGAAAACTAATATTTATAAACTGTATTACACAAGACTTTTACAAATACTATTGCATTTATTTTAGGTGATAGATGTTACTCTTCTGTTTTACATATTGAGAAACTGAAGCTCCAGGAGATTAAATGTTATAGATGTAGGAAGTGTCAGGACCATGCATTCAGGTCTAGGTGTGACTCCAAAATGGCTCATCATAGTGCCCTGTTAGCCATTATGGTTCTTTTGATTCAAATTCAAATTCAATATAATTAAAATTTTAGTTTCTTAGTCAAACTAGCCACTTTTCAAATATTCATTAGCTGTATGGGACTAATAACTACTGTAGTAGATAGGGAAGATATATAATATTTTAATTATCAAGGAAAGTTCTATTGGACAGTGTCTGCCTATAATTAAGTTGAAATTTTCCTTGACATATTTCCATAACAGTAATAAAACTTCTACTTTAATGGAGAATAGCAGGGATAAAGGGGAAGATAGAATATGAGATTTTATATTCTGAAGACTTGGAAGATTCTTAATGAGAAGAGTAAGTTGTAGATATGTTTCTGTAGTATAAACTAAGCCAATAGTAGTAATAATATATAATAGCTTAAAACTTCTTATGTGGTAGGTACTATTCTAAATAGTCTATAGAATATATGTATGCATATAGCTGAGAGGTATACGTATAGCTGATTCACTTGGCTATGCAGCAGAAACTAACACGACATTGTAAAGCAAATATGAGTGAGTGAGTGAAGTCGCTCAGTCGTGTCCGACTCTTTGCGACCTCATGGACTGTAGCCTACCAGGCNGTCTATAGAATATATGTATGCATATAGCTGAGAGGTATACGTATAGCTGATTCACTTGGCTATGCAGCAGAAACTAACACGACATTGTAAAGCAAATATGAGTGAGTGAGTGAAGTCGCTCAGTCGTGTCCGACTCTTTGCGACCTCATGGACTGTAGCCTACCAGGCTCCTCTGTCCATGGGATTTTCCAGGCAATAGTACTGGAGTGGATTGCCATTTCCTCCTCCAGGGAATCTTCCAAACCCAGGGATTGAACCCGGGTCTCCTGCATTGTAGACAGACGCTTTACCGTCTGAGCCACCAGGGAAGTCCCGTAAAGCAAATATACTCCAATAAAAATTAATCAGAAAGAACACCCTGAACCAAGTGATATTTCCTTTTGTGTGCTGTGCGTTTATATGTATGTGCAATAAATGAATTACATATGTATAAAATACATGTTACATGTACATACTTACATACATGTTAATTTCCACCTTTCTGAAGCCACTCAGGCAGATGTAATGTTGTTCATGGCAAGTAAACGAGAGAGAAAGGAGAGGCTATTATAACTGGAGAGTGACAAATACTATATAATTAACTTTTGGTAAAATTCCTTAACTGCTTTAACAAGTAAAAGAGAGAAACAGTGGTTAAGAGCAAACCCCAAATAGACTAACCCTAATATTTTTGTAAACTAGATTTACAAAGTTTGCAAAGAAGGTTTAAAAGTTCTTAACATGTTTCCGGAAAATTCTGGAATGAGGGCTTCAGCTTTGACTTGCAGTACATAAATCAAATTCCTATTATCCCTGTGTATAATTTGAGTCCTTGAAAGCTTTAAATTATTTCATAATCCATGTATTTAGTGCATTCCCTAATGGCGTTCTTTTACTTTCCATCTTAGTCAAACTTGCAGTAGATAATAATGGTCCAGAACAAGACCTTATCCATATTGGGGCCTTTGCCATTTCATGCATTGAGTGACTCTATGATATCTTACTGGTTGGGTGCTTTAGCCTTGTGAATACAGCTTGTGTTTTAAGTAAATATGTAACGGACTTGGAAGGTGCTGGCACTTATGTTTATAATTTTAAAATTAAGAATATAATATGGAAAAGTAAATTAAATTTGCATCATTAAACATTTTACTTCTCAAGGGGAATCAATTTAAAACTCAGCTTATTTTGTAATATTTTAGCTAATGAGCAGCTTTATAAAGGCTTTACTATGGGAAACTTATAGCTTTAAAAAGTGGATGCACAATTAATATTTCCAGTTTAGCTTGGTTTGACTTTCCAAATTAAGACGTTAGCCATGAAAATAAAAATTTCATTTTCTTTTTGATGGTAGCTAAGGGTCAACAAATTGGCAAGTGATTCGAGAACATATTGCTATGATGACCATATCTAAAAATTTCCTTACTTTTGTGGTGGTTATACTCTTACCTTTCTACCCCATCAGGACACCCACTATAAATACATATTTGTAAATCAACTGTTAATTCTTCAATATAGAGTAATAAGGAGCAGAAAATGTTTCATAATTATTGAGACCAATATCCATTTTCCTCAAGAACATATAGTGGAATAAACTAAATATTATGTATAGGACTGTGGCAATTTGACTATTTTTTTCTGTTTGAGCCATAGTTTCAGTGTTGGAAAACACTTAGAGGTTATCTACCCTACCCCACTGCTCTCAGAAGTTTTGGTGGATTGACCCAATACCTCATAGAGTCTGGCAAAGCTAAGCCTTGAACCTCAGCTCTCTTTCTCCCAAAGCCATCAACCAGCCAACCCTTACCACATTTTGGTCACTTTTTGATTTGATCTTGGGTACTCCAAATTTCCATTCGAGAAATAGATTATCTTGCTTTGCTGGACTACTGCAATCAAATATGTTTGAAGATTCTTGTGTATCTCATCCATGTATGAATGGAACCATCCATGAACATATGGGACCACAGAGCTAGTAGGGACCTTACAGATTATCTCATTCAGTTTCCTTAGGTTTCAGGTGGAGAACAGGAAAAGTCAAGAGACCGATTCAAGGCCACCCAGCTAGTCAACAGCAGATTTGAGTTCCTGTTCTTGATGACCTAACCTCAAGTCTGGTCCTCTTATTCTGTGTTATCTCCAGTGCAGTGGACATCTCCAAGGGGATGGTCAGGTGTTCAAGCAAGAATCCAAACATTGCCAAGGCCCAGTGACTCTTGCTCTGGTTGTCTTATGGGTGATTGGGAGGGTGACAAAGAACAAATATTTGCCAAAGTATCATGAATAAGCTCAGTTTGGAATAAACTTTAATATGCAAATGACAGAGGGTAGTTGAAAACATAGAACTTTCTTTCTTTAAAAAAATTTAAATCAGTTATAAAACACACAGGGTCAGGCAAACCGTTTAAGAAACTGGCATTCTCCATAATGTCTCATTGCTTTGGGGCTATTGCATTGGAATTGGAGCTTTCATAATGTCTGAAGGATAAAGGCAAGAGAAAAGAGGGCTGCAGACAAATGAAAACCTGGGCTGTGTCTTGAGAGTTTTAGGTAATCCAGGCTCATAATTTGATTTGAGAAGAGCTACTCCAGACTACTGTGTAATTATAGAAGCATTCACTCAGCTGGCTCCTGTTGACTTCATCACGTTCTACTTCATTGCCCTTTATGCTAAAGCCCCTGTTGATGAGAGGGCGGAAACAGTAAGTACAAATAAAGCAATTAGCAGGTGGGGAATGCTACCACTGTTTAAGGATAACATCCAGTCTTTATTGGTACTTATTAAGTAGAAGTCTAGAGCTTAGAGATAAAGGGAAATATTGCAAACTGCAAATAAGTGTGGGAACAAAAAGAGAATAAGGAAAGATCAGATCAATGTATTTTATATTCTAGATACCTAATCACAAAGGCTAGAAAATAATATCAAACCTCCAATTTATTTATAATATAGTGAGTTACATTCTCACGTAAAGTTCATGCTTCTTCTTTTACTATGTGGATTAACTTGAAAAGTACTTTTAACAGTTACGGTGTTCAAATGAGGATTTTGAGTTTGGTTGAACTTAAACCCTCCAGCAGGGGGAGTTAGGATAATTAGCAAACCTCTTCAACAGGGTCCTGATATCCAGAGCACAGATTTCACAGACACTATTGGCAGAATTGAAAATGCCCCCTGTAGATAGGGAATATAACGGGCAAGGGGAGGAAAGCAAGAACACTGGAAATCCTAGCACAGGATATTGAGAGTGGGCAAGAAAACTTGGATATGAGCTTTCTACTCCCCTCCATCCTCAGAGTGAGGCATGTGCTCTGAGTCTCTGTTTAATGATCTGAATATAGGGTTGTAAATACCCCTGCATCCAGAATGCTATGATTTTCATTTCTCCATGAATAGCATTGGTCTTCTTGCTCCAGCCTTATTTCGAGTGTTTAAGTAGTAAGGTGGAGTATAAATAATTGTCATTCATCTCAGCTGCACCAAGAAGATGCTCACTGTGTTTGATTTGGGACATGGAAAAGAATGCATCCTCTTGAGGCTAGGAATCTTAGTATTTTAGAAATGTGGCAAATGGCATTGATTTTAGTCCTTGAATGTCTTGTTCCCAAAGCTCTGCTGGCAACTTCAGCTGCCTAAGCTGTACATAGCTTCCTGTTTAAATAGCAGATTTCCAGCTAGCCAACTTAGAAATATGGAAGTATATCATTTTCCTTTACCTTAGTGATGAGAGGGTGTAGAGATTTGTGTAGATATCCAGAAAGACAAAATTTTTATAGTGCAGTTGCTTAATAGGTTAGCAATTAATATTTCAAATGTTAAATTTTTATTCTCATCCTAGGAAGACTATAGTTTCCATTATGACATATTTTTAGCTTTCACTGTATACACTTTTCCTCTTTTTCATACTTCCATCACTTAGTAGCCACCTAAGGCAGAGCCAGAGGGTCAAAAGGAGACTCTCTTGGGTGATCATACCAACACATATGTTTATTTCACCCTCTGGCATAAACTGCAGGACTTGAATAGAACAGGACTGTGTTTCATTCAGACTATTTGTCTAAAAATTATCCTCACTAGGTTTTCCCAAGTATTTAAGAGGAGGTGATCATGCAGGCAAAGCAAGGAAAGAAAATTTCCAAAACCTTCAAAATGTTGAGCACTTTGATTAGCATCTTCTTACCTTATTATGTTTGGTAGTGCTAGATAATATAGAAATCTGCATGTCCTGAATTTCCTTTTGAAATGTGTACATTGTATATTTAAAATGTTTTGTTTAAGGATCATCACTGTGCTTATAAACTTATTGGCATCTGAATCCTGGATGACTCCCAATATTAAAATATCCATATGACAAAATTAAGCCATAATTTCATAAATGTATACAATTCCTACCTGCATTCTCTCTCATCATCATTATTATCTTCACAGTTGCCGCTGTCCCTTGATTTTACTGTGGTGCTTCCTATTTTGCAGGCATTTTCATAGTCATGAACTAACTTAATTCTTCTCAACAACCTTGTGACATAACGACCAGGTGAGATAATATTATGATTCTACAGATAAGGAAGCAGTCACTAAGAAGTTCTGTGACCCACTCAGGGTGGTACAGTTTGCGACAACATCTGAGTGTCTGGATCAGTGATCTCTACCTGTTGTTAGTTAAAGATACCAAAGCAAGAAACAGGAATTCCTTTGCAGCAATTTTTTAGCCATTGGGGATTGTTAGTTTTTTGTCAAAAGATTAATAGAGCAAAAGATTCACGTAACCTCTCAAGACTGGAAATATTGGTATTTTAGAAATGTGACAAATGGCAGAACAGAATGCCAGAGTATGGTTCATCTTTTCACACACACACCCCATTCTCACCTCCATGTTTTGCTTGTTGAGTTGGGTTAAAATATAAAGTAATGGACAAATCTGGATGGTTGCAGTTGGGCTGGAAGACTTGTGATCCTCACTGCCTAAACCTATAATCAGGGCTTCAAAAGCAACCACTGGAAATGCCTCTTTTCTCTAATACTTCATCTTCCTCCAGAAAATAAGAATCAGTTGTACTTATAGGGATGTTGTCAGGAGCTTTCTGCTTTGGCAAATCCATAGGCACATCATTTCTAATCTCCAGTTTATCTCTTATGACCCTTACTGCTAATAAATTACTTATCCTCTACATAGTGCAGTGAATTTCACTGTTGATCAGTTCAATTTATATTTGCTGAAAATTTTTCTAAGAATATACCCATCTGTAATCTGAAGAGCTGAACAAAATGCATTTGTTTTTTAAATAGTTATTTCAGTCTCTAGTATTTGTAAAAATCCAGGACAGTTAGAAAGAAGAGTCATGATGGCAGATCTGAGCTAATGAGGGAAAGTAACCAGGATACCCACAATGCACCTCTTACACAGGTTCTTAGCTCACAGTGACCCATCTGGATGCCTTTCAGGGTTTCTGTCCTGAGGCCTCTTGGGCCTGGTCTGAGGAAACCTAAATGTGTTATCTCCTTAACAGATAATCAGTGGTGGACCACAAATGATGATCGATGCTTCCGTGTTGCCTGGAGCCTCTGCACCTGATGCCATTTGAAACTCCTGCAGGAAACGCTGGGCATCCTATTCCAGGCGGTCCTTGGAGCCAATGGCAAATTCCTCTTGCTCGCTCAAAAGGCACACTTCCTGTTGTTTTGAGTAGTCTGTCCAAAGCCCAGATTTGAAAATGTTTAAAGGGAGAATAAAAAAAAAACACTAAAACATTCACAAGTAAAATACTGTAGTGCTGATAGAACTTAGTGTTGATAGCATAATGTGGAAATAGCATGATTCTCTGTTTACTGTGCGCGTTTGGTGACAAGCAGGCCTGATGGGGGATATTGATAGCACCTTCCTTCCCTTTCTGAAGCAGTCAGTTCCGAACAGCTGTTCAGGCCTGTTTCTGACTAAGCGAGCTGTTCCTTTTAGCTCCTGTTTTCAAGGCGATCTCTGATGGTAGATGGAGCACACGTTTTTCTCCGCTGGTCCATGTGTCTGTACAGTCATCGATCGGCCTTTCAGAGACTCCAGGTTGGAGGTTTTCATAAGTTTGCCTCATCAGCCTTTTTGAACCAGATGCAAAGTACACACCCCAACTGTCTTGTAAATGCAGTACATCTAATCACATAATGCTTCTATAATGTGGCTTTTTAAATTAAGTGACCCACAGGATATTAATCTGGTGGTAATAACTCCCAAGGGATGCAGCACTGGCAAACACTTCAAGAGCAGCTAGTACTACTATTAAATGTGATGTTCATTTCATCTGAACATATGGAAATATAAACAAGCCATGGGAGAACTTCATGCTCTGTACATGCTATATTGTTCATAAACCTGTCATAAATAAGGGCCTCTTAAAAAGAAACCAATTAATAAATGTGCATTGAATTACAAAGTTTAAGTATTCCATAATATGGGATCTCTCCCCACCCCCTCCACCCACATTCCCACCCCAGTCAGGGCCCCGTTGTTATTCAAGCTGTTATAACATTTTCCACTGTGTGGCACATCTCCGTTTTGTTGTTGTTGATTGAGTTATTTGCTTGGTTCGGCTGCTTAAAAAAACGGAGCAAAAAATCTGTAAGCTATAAAATGCATCTTCTTTTGTCCTTTGTCTGTACATTAGAGTCTGGCTTGGCCCTGGGGCCCCACCCCAAACCTCCCACCAAGAGTATGTCATATTTCTATGTGCTTGTGCATGTTCAGATCTACCTCTTTTGAAATGATGCCCCAAACCAAGCAGTGTTTACATAAGTAAAAGGGAGTTTCACTTTTATGCTGTAATTTCTGCACGGAGCAAAGAGTTTTCCTAGCCATACTTTGTACTTAGTTCATGAGTGAACTTCTATTTTTCTAATGTGATGGTTTTATCCAGCTTTGACAACAGATTTCTTTAGGAGATTACACACCTGGAATTAACTTCTTCTGCCAAGCATTACAGTGCACCTGGAAGTACTAAATCATTTTTATCTATGTTTTAGAAGCTTTTCATACTAAAATCGCATATCTTGAGCCTGACCTGTCTCTTGAGAAGGGTAAGGGCCAGAGTTGGATAGGTGTGTATATATGCTGGTGTTACGGAGTAAATATATCCAGGATATGTTCAGTTCTCACCAGTCGTACACTCACTACCTGTACGCCATCTCCCTTGGTGTCTCACTTCTTAAATGACCCTGCTCACTGCATAACATATGGAAATGTGAGTATGTACTTGCCAGCAGATTGTTTGCTATGTTACACTGGTTCTAACACTAATCCCCATTAATGTTTGATATAGTTCTCAACAGGTTTAAGTAGATGTCAGACACCGTATCTGTTGCTTATGCGTTGGGCATAATATGCACAAGAAGAATTATAAAGAGATGTTTTTAGAGATTTCTTTCCTGAAGACATTTTTTGCTAACCAGACTAAGTATTTTGAGAATGTGACGTACTTTCTCTGAGTATAAATGCCACCAAAATACAATATCAATAAATTTAAAAAATCACGCAAGGGGTTTATTATATCATCAGTTTTGAAACCTATGATATTTTCTCTCTGTTTTGAAACTGTGGATAAGATCTTGTGAAGTACGACTGCAAGACTCTCCTCAAGAGATTCAGAAATAAGAGTTGGCAAACATTTTACAGACTCATGCCAACATATCAGAAAGATAATACAGTGTGTGTTAGAAATTACTTGAATGAATTATTTGGTGGAGGAGGCACAGGGGGATGGTTATGGGAAATTTAGAGGAAAAAATTCCCTTTAAGTTTTGCTGTGAGCATTAGATCTCCCATTTTTGCTGTGAAACCTGAACATGCTCTAGTTTTCCTTGACAGTAAGTCATGTGAGTAGAACAACAAATGCTTTTTATCCTTAGGCATCCTTGCCCTGCTGTGTTTGGTTTACCTGAAGTTTGCCAAACTGGTTCTGCTTATTCTTGTCAAACAAGGATAATTTCTTCTCTTGGTTCTCTGATACAGTGTCAGCATTTTTAAAGGCCAAAAATTGCCATAGTGACAAATTATAGGAGTATAAACATTTATTCTTTTAAGATAAAAACTCTATAAGATTGAGAAAAGGAATAGAAAAATCATGGCTAAAACAACACATTTATTTTGATGAATTTTGTTTTTCAGGCAACATAAGAATGATATTGTGAGAGACGTTTAGTTTAAAAAAAGTACAGGTAAAATAAAATTTATATGTGTTAAAATAGATCTGTTACTGAATTCAAACATAAATAATTGAATTTCATAAATTACTATTCTCTGCAACTGTGGTTTAATCTTACATGAATGTGACTAAGTTCTACCCCAGGTATAGATAAACTCATTATGTCCTTTAAGTAGTTCGAATTTCCTGATAACCAGCAGTCAAATCGAAGAACAAGCAGAATTAGTAGCCAAGTCTAATAAATGACTGGGAAAAATTGTATCTGTCTCATCCTTCTGGTTCCCACACACTCTGGTTACATCATTACTTAGCCTGTAAACTCAGAGGCCAATTGGGCTCCAGAGTTTGGGTCAGGTGACCAAAACATCAAAATGTGTCTGAAACTTTACCCTAAAGATGGGGTTTCAGCAGGGGCCTCTGGATAGCTGACTCCTCTGTGGCTGCTGTGCAATTTTCGTATTTTATTTCACCTTTGCTTTCAGGCTTAGCTCTTGGTCCCACAGATTGATGGCCAAAGCAAACTTGTTGATGTGGGTTTTTCTGTGCAGGTGTGTGGGCAAAATTATTTCCTGTACCACATACTACACTCAGTTATGTAATAGCTTAAAATAAAAACAACCAATGCAACGTTTCCCTATGAATTGGTTTTCATCAGCAGAGAGCATTCTAACACCTTCCGTTTCCTTTCATCTTTTTTTTTTTTGGTTTGTTTTTGAAAAGCATTTTGGGTTTTATTTTGTCTTTAAAAATAATTGAATGTCTAAATCCACAAAACTCCAAAGCCAAGTTTATCAGGTCCACTGGATGCAACTCCCAGCGATGGAGCTGAAATGCTGGGCTTCTCTTAAAGGAACGGAATGTGTAACCCTATCACCTTGCTAAGATTTCACAGGGCAAGTATAGTGATGACAACAACTACTTGTTTTCTGCAGATGTAGAAAGGCATTTTTTTTACATGTGCAGGAAGCAACAGAAAACCTGGTCTTAGGGGACAGGTGAGTGAGTTGCCTTGCAAGAAATAAAGCAAATAATCTTTAAAGTTGTAGTAACACATACAGGACCCAAAGCCTGACACATGTGTATACAAACACATCTTTATGTGCAGGTTTACGTTTCTCTGGATTGCTACAATAGGTGCTGTGATCACTTCTGGCTGAGAATTTGTTCTGTACTTTCTTGAAGTAAAATCAGAAATGGAAAATCCAATGGAAAATGTCCTTGATATATTGTTATCAGGTATTCAAAGGTGCCTCCTAGAGGCAGGCATGACGCACTCAAGCAGGAGGAAACTCAGGTGAAAATAAGTTTTGTTAAAAACCAAGCCAAACAAAACAAATTGCTCTCTCGAGCCATTCTTCTTGGATCAAAGGATTACATATAAAATACATTTCATGATTTATATGATAGACATTAGTACTCACCAAATATTATAATAGATTGTCAGGACACAAAGAAGGCAACGGGGAAAATAATGATGAGAATGATGAGAACTGTTATTTATGAAATGCCCCCTATATACACATGTACTAGCTGCTCCACCACATTCATCCTAATCCTTACATTAATCCAGAAAGGTAATTATTATTACCACCCCTCCTACTCCTTTGCAGAGGAGAAACTGAGGATCAGAAAAGCTCAAGCTCAATGATTTACTCAAGATTGTGCAACTGTTTCAACTCTTTTGTGGTGGTCCATAGAAATAGAATTCCAACCCACAGCTGATTTAAACTGGGATCTCTGTCCTTAACCACTATTCCACATTGTAAATTTTACATTCCCTGTAAAACTCTTTGTCTTTGTGGAGCTTTTATTATCGAGGGATAATAAACTGAAGGAGGCAATAATTGAAGTTACATGTGTTAAAACATTAACAGGACTAAGTACTTGAGAAAAGTGAAAGTTTTGTGGAAGAAATGATTCAAGTGAAAAGAGTGTTTGAGGAACCTTGTATCTACGGCAAGCAGAGCCAGGAACAGGGTGGGTGGTAGATAAATACTTGATTATCTTTTCCCCTGCAGGTAACCCCGCAACAATAACTGATAACTACTTTTATCCTGGAAAACTATCACTGAAAGTGCTGTGTAAGACAGAACAAACTCCCATCCCCACCGGGGCCTGCCAAATAAAGTAACTAGGTGCCCACGTACTTTCCACTACAAGTGATTCATTATTAATTCATGGTCCAGGTACTCAGTACATGCTGTTAATAATATTAGGTTTCAGCAGAGAATAATGAACAGGAGCACTGGACTGGATGTCTTAACATTTTTTAAACAATGTTTGCAGTGCTAAATTCTATTTCTAGCTTAATTGGGGTCTTTACATAAACAAGAGGAGGGCTCTGTAGAGGCTGTGGGAGGCATAATTTTCCCACAGCTTAGCAACAGGAAGGGTAAGAGTCAGCATGATTAAGACCTGGTGGAAGGCTTTGCAGGTAGGGATTTCCACCCTTGGGTCTCATCTTATTCTTAAGTCAGACAAGAAAAGGAGAGGCCTCCTGAGTTGGATTCCAATCAGAAAGTCTGGACCAGCTCCTGGCTTTGAAACTCCATCCATCAGAAAGAAGTGAGGAAGTCTTGCTTTGGTGAGGAAATGGTCCCCTACTAGGGGACCCCAGAGCAGGGTCCACATACTCACTAGGCATAGTGTCCATGGGGCCATGGGGCTCTTAGTGGCTCATGTAAATGTTTTCACTTGAATTCTGTTTAAAGCAAGAAGAAAAAAATGAACATCATAATGAATATAATGATGAATCTAACTTGGTTTATATTCATCTTTACACCAGCACAATCATAAAGGTTAACTTTAATCATTCTCATGGAGGAAGGGAGTCAGGAGGGCTGGCCCAAAGAGGCCACACCAGTGGCTCTGGGTGTGTGTGTGTAGGGAGGTGTTAAAAGTGTTAAATAATTTCATAAGACAAATTGTTCTTCTTTGCTATTGTTTTTTCACTATAAATCCTATTGAAAGTGAGTCTTTGAGGGGAAAATTTAACTATATGGGTTAACAAGAACATTAATATCTCCTTTCCTCTGGGTTCGCAACAGTGCCCTGCCTGACATAGAGTTAGTATTCAACAGTTGCATATAATTGAAATTGATATAAAGAAAAATCACATTGATGTATTTATACATCAGGTGCAATAGCTATTTATATAGTGCCAACTGTATGTCAAATAGTTGGGGAAACAATAGAAACACTTGATGGCAAATATATGGGGAAACAATGGAAACAGTGACAGACATTATTTTCTTGGTCTCCAAAATCACTGCAGATGGTGACTGCAGCCTCAAAATTAAAACACGCTTGCTCCTTGGAAGAAAAGCTATGACCAAAATAGACAGCATATTAAAAAGCAGAGACATTACTTTGACAACAAAGGTCTGTCTAATCAAAGCTATGGTTTTTCCAGTAGTCATGTATGGATGTGAGAGTTGGATCATAAAGAAGGATGAACGATGAAGAATTGATGCTTTTGAACTGTGGCATTGGAGAAGACTCGTGAGAGTCCCTTGGACTGCAAGGAGATCAAATCAGTCAATCCTAAAGGTAATCAGTCCTGAATATTCATTAGAAGGACTGATGCTGAAGATGAAGCTCCAATACTTTGGCCACCTGTTTGGAAGAGGCCAGCTCGTTAGAAAAGATCCTGATGCTGGGAAAGATTAAAGGCAGAAGGAGAAGGGGACGACAAAGGATGTGATGGTTGGATAGCATCACTGACTCAATGGACATGAGTTTGAGCAAGCTCCAGGAGATGACAAAGGACAGGGAAACCTGGTGTGCTGCATTCCATGGGGTCACAAAGAGTCAGACATGACTGAGTGAGACAACAACAACAACAACAGCTATGTGTCAGGTATTGACTGTACTCAGTGTTAGAGATACAATGGGAAATAAGCAATGAGAAGAAACACACACACACACACACACAAAAGATGTTTTCGAGGTATAGAGGGTTAGTAAAAATAAGGTGGAAGAAATAATCCCTGATTTCAGTTTGAAAAATATGTCAACCTCCTGATTAACACAGATTTTCTTCTGGGGCATTGAGACAGAAGTTAAATAAGTCATAAACACATGAAATGGAGATACAGCATTGCATTTGGTAGTTAACATTTTGAGCTATTTAAAAATAGAGGATGTTTAATGGGAAATAGATGGGGAAACAGTGGAAACAGTGTCAGACTTTATTTATTTGGGCTCCAAAATCACTGCAGATGGTGACTGCAGCCTCAAAATTAAAACACGCTTGCTCCTTGGAAGAAAAGCTATGACCAAAATAGACAGCATATTAAAAAGCAGAGACATTACTTTGACAACAAAGGTCTGTCTAATCAAAGCTATGGTTTTTCCAGTAGTCATGTATGGATGTGAGAGTTGGATCATAAAGAAGGATGAACGATGAAGAATTGATGCTTTTGAACTGTGGCATTGGAGAAGACTCGTGAGAGTCCCTTGGACTGCAAGGAGATCAAATCAGTCAATCCTAAAGGTAATCAGTCCTGAATATTCATTAGAAGGACTGATGCTGAAGATGAAGCTCCAATACTTTGGCCACCTGTTTGGAAGAGGCCAGCTCGTTAGAAAAGATCCTGATGCTGGGAAAGATTAAAGGCAGAAGGAGAAGGGGACGACAAAGGATGTGATGGTTGGATAGCATCACTGACTCAATGGACATGAGTTTGAGCAAGCTCCAGGAGATGACAAAGGACAGGGAAACCTGGTGTGCTGCATTCCATGGGGTCACAAAGAGTCAGACATGACTGAGTGAGACAACAACAACAACAACAGCTATGTGTCAGGTATTGACTGTACTCAGTGTTAGAGATACAATGGGAAATAAGCAATGAGAAGAAACACACACACACACACACACAAAAGATGTTTTCGAGGTATAGAGGGTTAGTAAAAATAAGGTGGAAGAAATAATCCCTGATTTCAGTTTGAAAAATATGTCAACCTCCTGATTAACACAGATTTTCTTCTGGGGCATTGAGACAGAAGTTAAATAAGTCATAAACACATGAAATGGAGATACAGCATTGCATTTGGTAGTTAACATTTTGAGCTATTTAAAAATAGAGGATGTTTAATGGGAAATAGATGGGGAAACAGTGGAAACAGTGTCAGACTTTATTTATTTGGGCTCCAAAATCACTGCAGATGGTGACTGCAGCCATGAAATTAAAAGACGCTTACTCCTTGGAAGAAAAGTTATGACCAACCTGGATAGTATATTCAAAAGCAGAGACATTACTTTGCCGACTAAGGTCCGCCTAGTCAAGGCTATGGTTTTTCCTGTGGTCATGTATAGATGTGAAAGTTGGACTGTGAAGAAAGCTGAGCGCCGAAGAATTGATGCTTTTGAACTGTGGTGTTGGAGAAGACTCTTGAGAGTCCCTTGGACTGCAAGGAGATCCAACCAGTCCATTCTGAAGGAGATCAACCCTGGGATTTCTTTGGAAGGAATGATGCTAAAGCTGAAACTCCAGTACTTTGGCCACCTCATGCGAAGAGTTGACTCATTGGAAAAGACTCTGATGCTGGGAGGGATTGGGGGCAGGAGGAGAAGGGGACGACCGAGGATGAGATGGCTGGATGGCATCACGGACTTGATGGACGTGAGTCTGAGTGAACTCCGGGAGATGGTGATGGACAGGGAGGCCTGGCGTGCTGCGATTCATGGGGTCGCAAAGAGTTGGACACGACTGAGCGACTGAACTGAACTGAACTGAATGAAAATTAAAAGGAGTTTGATGGGAATGGCTTAGCTCACCTAACTGTGGTAATTGACCATCCAAGCTCAAAGAATTGGTGAGTGTTATTTCTGTGAAGGGGCCAAAGTCACAGCTGGCTGTTTTCTCCTTGCTGTTGTTGGACCTGCTAGGATTCAAGTTCAGTTTTGAGATTCAACTGATATAAGAAGAAGTTTTAATGCAGCTGTCTGAATCACTGGGCTTTAAGTAAGCACCCAGCTCTGCTCAGTTCAGGTCTATTAGGTCTCATAACGAGACTTCAGGTAATATGGATCTTTCCTGGCCCATTCATGTAACAGACATTTATTGAGCCTCTGCTGCATATGAGGCTCTCTGCCTTTTCTTCTGAAAAGAACAAAACAGACTACTCACCTCCCCATTAAAAAAAATGACTACTGTAAGTATAGGTTTCTATAGTACTATTTCAGTGGATGGGGATGGCTTGGGTGGTAAAGAATCTGCCTGCAATGCAGGAGACCTGGGTTTGATCCCTGGGTTGGGAAGATCCCCCGGAGAANAGAACAAAACAGACTACTCACCTCCCCATTAAAAAAAATGACTACTGTAAGTATAGGTTTCTATAGTACTATTTCAGTGGATGGGGATGGCTTGGGTGGTAAAGAATCTGCCTGCAATGCAGGAGACCTGGGTTTGATCCCTGGGTTGGGAAGATCCCCCGGAGAAGGGAATGGCAACCCATTCCAGTATTCTTCCCTGGGAAATCCATGGACAGAGGATCTTTTATTTTGGCTTTTTGGTAACAGCAACCTGATTTTCCCCAACACAGGGCTTTGGTAGATAGTCTGTCAAGGTATCCCACCTTTCTGTAGCCTCAGAGTGGGTGTGTTACCCAAATTTGACTAGTCAGAGTCTTTTCTGGAGATTTGAGGCATGTGGCCACATGGGCATGTGGTCAAATTCTGAAGAACGGCCACCACTGATATCGTGGCGTAATGAATGGCCATAATGGACTTCTCCTGAATTAAAGGTAGGTCTTGCTTTAGTTCACCTATGGTAGTTCTGACTTATTAAATTACGCTGACCCTTTATCTGGTTCCCCCGTTATGGAAATCAGTAAGGATCACTGAAAGGAGAATTTAAGCACAGACTGTGGGATGATTAAGTCAGAATTGTTTAATGGAGAGAGTTTGGAAGTTGCACAGATTTGGGTCCCAAATAAAGCTTTGTCAAAGGGTGGTTGTGTAATAGCAACTCTAGGGGTTATTGTAAGATTTAAATCTAGAGGGCCTAATATGTTTATGCCAACAAATGTCAGCTCCTTTCCCTCACCTATTTCTGCTCTACAGCCATCCTCCTCTTCCACGCTGTCTTCATCCTTACTATGTTGCCAGATGGGCAGGAAATTTAAGATAATGTGCAATAAAAACTCTTGGAAAAGAGAGGAAATAGAAAAGATTGGAAGGTCATCTAGTGAATTCTCAGCCTGCTCCTCCCCTCTTCAGATACCATAGGCTTGGAGCTGAGCATGGATAGGAAACTCAAAAACTGGCCTGGTCTATGGCTCGTGAACTCTGCCTGGCACGAACACTTCTGTTTCAGCACATCTGTGATTGCCATATCACCAGCATTTGCAGAATGGAGGATTAATTTTATTGTGCGTTGGATCAGCAGATCTGGTGACATAATATTGCACGACGAAGAAGGATTACTCACCAGTTTCTGGATGCTGCATTTTTAGAAACTAACTCCACTTAACGATAAGTGTTGGATCTAACAACTTCCCCCTTTTCCTCACTCCCACTCTCCAATCACCTAACCAACAAATATCACTTAATGCAAAAACCAGCTCTCTTGGGACCAGATGGATACAATTTTTCTTCAGGATAAAATTCTGGATATTCCCCCAGAATAAAGGTTTTTATTATACTTCCCCAGTTATTAAAACCAGATGTGTCGTGTTTATAATGATGGCTTCAAGCGCTTTTTTCTCCTCTGGGTTTATGGAAACCAATTTGTGTAGGGTAACATAATATAGCATTTGTGAGTCATTTCTAAGAGGAAAAAAATAGGAAAATTATATAGTCTGCAAGCCAGACAGGGCTCATGGTCATAAGGAAATATGGCTATATCACAGGGCAAACAAAGAGGAGACATTGTTTCTGTTCCTGTCAGATACCCACTCAGGGTCTCGGACTTATCTTTTCACCTGCAACCTCCATTTGCAGAAAAGGAAACTCAGAGATAGGCTCTTATCCAGGTCTAATTTACCTACCTGCCATTGAGCCAGTATTATTTCTCTTATCTGGTGTCTTTCTCCACGTTTAAAAAAATTCTCATTTAGGTTACCATAGAGCCTGTTGTTCCTTCAGGTAGCATACCTTAAAAATTATTTCTTCCTTTCTCTATAACCTCAGCCTTGTTCACTGTTGTCATTTCTACTTGCAACGGTTTACCATTGCAACCAACAAATATCACTTATTGCAAAAACCAGCTCTCTTGAGACCAGATGGATTTACCAGTTGCTGGACTCTTGCGTCTCAGCTGGCTATGGACTATGGAGTGAGTAGGGCACTGTGGGTGGATGTAAAAGTGAATGTGTGTGTATATATGTGTGTGTTGGGGGAGAGTCCTTTGAAAGTAAAAGTTGCACAGTCATGTCCAACTCTTGGTGACCCCGTGGACCAGATAGCCCATGGAATTCTCCAGGCCAGAATACTGGAGTGGGTAGCCTTTCCCTTCTCCAGGGGATCTTCCCAACCCAAGGATTGAACCCAGGTTTCCTGCATTGCAGGCAGATTCTTTACCAACTAAGCCACCAAGGAAGCCCAAGAATACTGGAGTGGGGAGCCATTCCCTTCTCCAGCAGACCCTCCTGACCCAGGAACTGGACCATGGTCTCCTGAACTGCAGGCAGGTTCTTTACCAGCTGAGCTACCAGGGAAGCTCTGGTATCAAGGGCTTACTACATGCCAGGCATTGCTCTCATTTAGTTTTTAGAGTTTGTTACATTTAATTTTCACAGCAGTTTTATGAGGTAGGAGTTTGGACAGGACCTATATTGAAACCCTGCTTTACCATTTATTTGTAGAAATATGTAAGCTTGGAGGTAGGCAGTATCCATATTTGTATGGTTCAAAAAACTGCCTTATCTCCTATATAGCTAAGGAAATGTTAAAAAATTTAAAAAGTATTCTGTTAATTTTTCTTATATTTGAAGCTCTGATGACCAAACTAAATATATGCCATATTCATTTCTCAACAGCACAAAGTACAAAGAAAGTGATCAGAAGTATACAAACTTCCCTCACTTAGTCAATGCAAACATCAGACAGTAAAATATAATGGTCTACTTAGTCCACTGTGATTAACAACCAACCCTTAGAGCAATCTGTGCTCTGATCAGATAGCACAGTTTCTCCCATAACCTTGAGGTCCAAATCTCACTGCCCTTTACTGTGAAATTATCTGCCCTTTGACATTTTGGAGAGCCTGGAATCCACATCTTCTAAAAGTCTTCCCTAAGCCCTCCACTCTTGTGTACAGTCAATTACTGATTGTCTCTATTCCGTGACCATGGCAGACACAGAGAAATACCTCACTCATTTTAGCAAAGCTTATCCTAATTGGAACTATAATCAAAGGTAACTGGAATGCTCCAGAAACTTACCTGGAGACCTGAATTTGGTGTCTTTTGAAGTTTTGGTAAAATAAGTGGTACCTTCTTTGTGCTTGTATGTTCTTTCCTTCCAAAGCGGGAATGAGGAAGGAAAAAAACTGAAAGGAAAGCTAAAGCATCTCTTTTTGCAAACTTTCCCTTCTCTCCTTCTCTGTAGCAGAAAGTGACATGGGGCTGCTGGCTGGTTCAGGGGGTTATGCACATAAAGTCCTTGTCACCTGTGCTATTTAAAGTGGAATGGAAAAGTGCAGTTGAAAACATCCTAGAAGAAATGTTCTTTCCTAGGGCAGCCAGGGTCCTTTTCATCTTCACCTGAAGGCAGCCCTCACCCAATTTAATGCATCATTTAGATCGACATTAGTGAAAAAATCCTCGCCAGGCCTGCTCTCAGTGACCCGAGGGCTCTGCAAAAAGACTGAGCAGGAGGGTTACTGGTTCTTACTTCCCCATTCAGAACCCTTCATAAGGGAAACTTCAAAAATGGACATGGAGCCAAATGAGGAGGTTGAAGGGTGCAAGCCTTAAATGACAGGCAAGTGCGTTCTCTAAAGTTTCCCAGTCCCAGGAGATAGGAGGAGTACTGGATATCTAAATTTGTAGATATGTAGGAAGGAGAGAAAGAAGGAAGAAAGGAAAAGAAGAGAGAACCCTCGATATCAAAGCACTGTATCAGGATTTTGGCATTATATCAACTAATCATCATAATGCTATTTATATTTTCATTATTCAATCTCAATTTTGCAGATCAGCAAACATACTTCCAGGCGTTGGGTAATTTCTCTAGTGGTGTCAAAGTAAGGAGCAGAAATATTTGAACCTAGGTTATCGTTCCCATCAATCTTTCCTCTCATCCCTTTCAGGTGATCCGGGGTTTAGCATTGACTCCAGGATCTCCAAATAACACCAGCCAAGAGTTCAGTATGTGGGAGGCCTTGTGCCCTCCCAACTGGGGTGAACTCAAGGCAAGGCCAGTTAATGTCTTGCCTTCAGAGCTGGGCAGGAGAGAAGCCACTTGTATCCAGCAGGAGGAAAGTACAAGCGCTGCATGACGGTTTCAGGGTAGAGCTGCTGCACCTGGGGGTCCGTGTCCCTGTCCTGGGGGCACTATCAGCCACAGTACTGTGCCAACAATTCACTGTGAGTCAAAAGACCATCAGAAATTTCTCTGTTTCTAAATCTGAAAAAATAATCTTTGGATGAGAAGACTTCTAGTTTTCCCTTCTGTTAAGCTAAATAGTATATTCATGTCTTCTATAAATGTGTCCTAAAATTATTTTAATTTTAAAATTTAATGGCTTTGTGCATTAGTCATGTTTTTTCTTGCTTAGATTAAATAGCTATGGAATTTCATGATGTCATTTGATTGGTCTACCATGACTTGAAAGAAGAGTTACGTCTCTTTTCAACTTATATTCCTGTTTAATGTTTGTGTGGTTCACTACAACAAGATGCAGTTGAATGTTATCTGCCAATATTGTGTAAAATATCTCTGTGCCAGGATATTTCTTGCCTCCTATTCTATAGTTTTGAATATACTGTTTGAAACTGTATTGTGTTTTGTTGTTTAAGAAAATATTACCAGAACAGGCTGTTTACTAGGAAAAGAAGAGAGCTTCAATGTGTATAAGAGACACTTGCAGAGAGATTCAGTGTAACTGGGTTTTTCCGTAATAATGGCATTTTAATATCATGATAAGCAAAGCTCTTCCTTATTAAAACTTTAGTGATAATTGTTGAAATGACAGTATCTTTTCATTATTTAAATAGAATCTAAAATTTTGAATTATCTCATCCTGGTCAAATTACAGTTCCATTGTTTATTAGCTGTATATTTTTGGACAGGTTACATGTGTTCTCTAAGTCTCATATTTCTCATCTGTAAAATGGGGCAATGATACCTACTTGTCAAGATTTGGGGAAGAGGTATGAGTTAAATGAAGTAAACTGACTAGAATATGCAGCTGGTACATGACAGACACTCATTCAGTCAGTTCAGTTCAGTCACTCAGTCGTGTCCGACTCTGGGACCCCATGAATCGCAGTACGCCAGGCCTCCCTGTCCATCACCAACTCCCGGAGTTCACTCAGACTCATGTCCATCGAGTCAGTGATGCCATCCAGCTGTCTCATCCTCTGTTGTCCCCTTCTCCTCCTGCCCCCAGTCCCTCCCAGCATCAGGGTCTTTTCCAATGAGTCAACTCTTCACGAGGTGGCCAAGTACTGGAGTTTCAGCTTTAGCATCAGTCCTTCCAGTGAACACCCAGGACTCTGCAAAAAGACTGAGCTGGTCTCCTTTAGGATGGACTGGTTGGATCTCCTTGCAGGCCATGGGACTCTCAAGAGTCTTCTCCAACA